>NW_026847771.1:60873676-60941675 GCF_025583915.1 Anolis sagrei ordinatus
CCCCCCCCCCCCCGACTCCTGGTGAGGCCTACCGCTTACCCCTTTGTTGAGGTGCTCGAAGAGGGCGTCCGCGCCTTGGTCGAAGGCCCGCTCGAAGAGCAAGGCGCCCACGACGATGCTGAGCGCGAAGGTCGACGTCCGCCGAAAGAGCAAATTGTACAGCCGCCGGCTCAGCGCCATTTTGGATTTCTTTCTGCACTGCGCATGCGCAGGGGCAATCGGCTAATGAAAAGCCGCCCCTTGCGCAATGCTCCGCCCTCCATCGCTATTCGCTGTCAACACAATGACTGCTCCTCCCAGCAAGGCTTGCGCATTTACGCCCCTCCCCCTCTATAGCTAAACGCGCTGCTCTCTGGGAAAGGCAGTCCTTCCTCCGTTGCTGCTCATAGTAAAGCTCCCTCTGTGAACTACATTTCCCGGCGGGCTTTGCGGAAGAGAGCGCTTCGTATATGAAAGTCGAGCTTCGGCTTCGGCATCAGGAAAGATGGGGAAGCGCTACTTCTGCGACTACTGCGAACGCTCCTTCCAGGACAACCTCCACAACCGGAAGAAGCACCTGAACGGAGTCCAACACATCCGGGCCAGGAAGGCCTGGTATGACCGCTTCCGGGGTGAGAGAGAGAGAGAGAGAGAGAGGCGGGGGAGGGATGGAGGGAGCGGCAGGGCGCCCTTCCTGCCGCGCTAGGGATGGAGAGCTCCGGGTCCTCCCCACGCCGCTCTATGGTTACGTCCAGGCCGAAGAAGAAGAAGAAACAAATAATATTGATCAAAATATAAAATAATATGAAGATATTCTTATTGTTATATATAAAAATAACACAACAATAATATAAAGATAATAATAATATAATAATACAAAGATAGTAATATAGTGATAACAATATAGTGATAATATGATAATAATATAATCATAGTGATGATAATATAGGTATAATATAAAAATAATATAATCGCTATATTATTATATTATTACGTATAATTATTAACATCACTATATATTATATTACCACTATATTTTATATTATATAGTGATGTATTTATTTATTTATCACGTCAGGAGCAACCAGACATTTAGGTTCTTGTGGGTTTTTTCAGGCTATAGGGCCATGTTCTAGAGGCATTTCTCCTGACGTTTCACCTGCATCTATGGCAAGCATCCTCAGAGGGAGTGAGGTCTGTTGGAACTAGGAAAAATGCCTCTAGAACATGGCCATATCCGAAAAACCCACAATAACCTAGTGATTCCGACCATGAAAGCCTTCGACAATATGATAATATTATCCTTTCTCCTTTTTAAAAACACAGATTTTGCAAACTTGGTAGTTGATTAAATGTCCTTTGACCAGTATCTGGCCACTTGGAGTGCCTCTGGTGTTGCCGCAAGAAGGTCCTCCATTGTGCATGTGGCAGGGCTCAGGGTGCATTGCAGCAGGTGGTCAGTGGTTTGTTCTTCTCCGCACTCGCATGCCGAGGATTCCACCCTGTAGCCCCATTTCTGAAGGTTGGCTCTGCATCTCGTGGTGCCAGAGCGCAGTCTGTTCAGCGCCTTCCAAGTCGCCCAGTCTTCTGTGTGCCAGGGGGGAGTCTCTCATCTGGTATCACCCATGGATTGAGGTGCTGGGTTTGGGCCTGCCACTTTTGGACTCTTGCTTGCTGAGGTGTTCCAGCCAGTGTCTCTGTAGATCTTAGAAAACTATTTCTTGATTTAAGTCGTTGACGTGCTGGCTGATACCCAAACAGGGGATGAGCTGGAGACGTCACTGCCTTGGTCCTTTCACTATTGGTTGCTACTTCCCGGCATATCTTCTAGAACAAGGGTCCACAAACTTTTTAAACAGAGGGCCAGGTCACAGTTCCTCAAACTGTTGGAGGGCCGGATTATAATTTGAGAAAAACATGAATGAATTCCTATGCATTCCACATATCTTATTTGTAGTGCAAAAATCACTTTAAAACAATACAATAATTAAAATGAAGAACAATTTAACAAATATAAACTTATTAGTATCTCAATGGGAAGTGTGGGCCTGCTTTTGGCCCATGAGATAAGATTGTTGTCGTTGTTGTGTGCTTTCAAGTCATTTCAGACTTAGGTTGACCCTGAGTGAGGGCCGGGTAAATGACCTTGGAGGGCCGCATCCGGCCCCCGGGCCTTAGTTTGAGGACCCCTGGGCTAGACAGTGTAATATTTCCAGTGGTGTAGGCGCAGACACCCCGTGATAATGCGCATGTCTCATTAAGAGCCACATCCACTGTTTTAGTGTGGTGAGATGTGTTCCACACTGGGCATGCGTACTCAGCAGCAGAGTAGCACAGTGCAAGGGCAGATGTCTTCACTGTGTCTGGTTGTGATCCCCAGGTTGTGCCAGTCAGCTTTCGTATGATATTGTTTCTAGCACCCACTTTTTGCTTGATGTTCAGGCAGTGCTTCTTGTAGGTCAGAGCGGTCCAGAGTGACTCCCAGGTACTTGGGTGCGCTGCAATGCTCCAGTGGGATTCCTTCCCAGGTATCCTCAGAGCTCGGGATGCTTGTCTGTTCTTAAGATGAAAGGCACATGTCTGTGTTTTGGATGGATTAGGGATCAGCTGGTTTTCCTTGTAAGAGGCAGTTAGAGCACCTAGAGCTTCGGAGAGCTTCTGTTCAACCATCTCAAAACTCATCAGCATGGATGAAGCTCTCTGTCCCTTCTGGCAGTGGCTGGTCATTTGTGTAGATGTTGAACATGGATGGAGCGAGCACGCTCCCCTGAGGCAGGCCGTTCTTCTGTTTCCGCCATCTGCTTCTCTGGCCCTGGAACTCAACAAAAAAGCTCCTGTTTTGTAGCAGGTTTCCTATGATGCTGGTGAGGTGGTAGTCCTTTGTGATATTATACATTTTTCTCAGGAGGAGGCGGTGGTTCACAGTATCATAGGCTGCTGATAGGTCTATGAAGACAGCTCCTGTGATCTGCTGCCTTTCAAAGCCATCTTCTATGTGCTGAGTCAGGTTCAGCACTTGCGATGTGCAGCTTTTGCCTTTCCTGAAGCCAGCTTGCTGTGGGATCAGACATGGGTCTATTTTTTCCATAATTCTATGCAAAATAAGTCTCTCCAGAACTTTGTAGAGGTGGCACAAAATGGAGATTGGTCTGTAGTTTTTTGGATCATTACAGTCTTTGCCTGGTTTCAAAATGGCGATGACTCTTGCTTTCCTCCAGATTTTGGGGATCTGACAGGATGCAGTGCAGTTATTCATCAGCTCCAGCAGCCAGTGCCTTGCTTTTGGGCCAAAGTTCTTGATTTGTTCCATCCGTAGATCATCCAGGCCATCTGCTTATTATATAATGATGATGATGATAATAACAATAATAATAGTAATAATAATAATATGCAATAATATAATAATATAGCAATAATATAATGATAATATTATATAATTTATTTGTTTTATTTCTGGTATTTCTGCCCCGTCTCTTCTCTACTCCAGAAGGGGGACTCAGGATGGCTTACATTGGCAGCGATTCGATGCCATTACATATAAACCAATACAATAACCATTAAATACAAAAAACCATTAAGCCATTAAAATACATAAACCATTAGTTAAAACAGTACATAAAACATTAATTAGACAATAAAACCATGTCCTCAATATAAACAATATTATAATATAATATTAAAGTGATAGGAATATGATAGGTAAAGGTTTTCCCCTGACATTAAGTCTAGTTGTGTCTGACTTTGGGAGTTGGTGCTCATCTCAATTTCTAAGCCAAAGAGCCAGCGTTGTCTGTAGACACCTCCAAGGTCATGTGTCCAGCATGACTGCATGGACCGCCGTTACCTTCCCGCCGGAGCATTACTTATTGATCTATTCACATATGCATGTTTTTGAACTGCTAGGTTGGCAGAAGCTGGGGCTGACAGTGTAAGCTCACGCCGCTCCTCGGATTCAATAGCAGCTCAGCGGTTCAACCCACTGCGCCACTGGGGGCTCCTCAGGAATATAATATAATTACTTAGGCAATCCCTCATATTCCGAGGATGATGGTCCTCCAAGTGTAGCGTCGTGACGATGGGTCCGTAGGTGACTGTGGAGCCCTATTCTTGATCTGCATCTTCTCCCACAGTGTGAGCATCGGTTTCCAGGTGGAAGGCGGTTCCGGTTGGGGTTGGCTTGATGCGCCTTCCTATATAATAATATAATAGTGATTATGATGTTAATAAAATGAAATAATATAAAGATAATTTAGTGATAATAGTAATGTATGATATAATAATATAATAATAATAGTGATGACAATATAATAAGAATATAGCCATATAATAATAAGGTAATAATAAGGGAACCCCCCAGTGGCGCAGCTGCTGAAATTGCTGACCACAAGGTTGGCGGTTTGAATCTGGGGAGCAAGGTGAGCTCCCGCTGTTAGGCCCAGCTTCTGCCAACCTAGCAGTTCGAATGCATGAAAATGTGAGTAGATCAATAGGTACGGCATGGACTGCGCTCCATGCAGTCATTCTGACCACATGACCTAGGAGGCGTCTATGGACAACGACGGCTCTTCACCTTAGAAATGGAGATGAGCACCAGCTCCCCAGAGTCGGACTTGACTAGACTTAATGTTTACCTTTCCCTATAATAATATGATAATAAATTAATATGATAATATTATAATAATATTATAATATATAGTGATAATAATTTAATAAATTAATAATATAATAATATAGTGATGATAATATAGTGATAATATAATAATAACATAAGACAGTGATGACTATTGCTGATTTCATCCAACTGTGTGCTAAATCAGTCACCTGATGTTAATCTTATTAACCTTGCATATTTTGTACACTTACGGAGCAATAAGGGTTTTTGGACCATAATAAAATGTTGTTGAGTGATGATGATACTATAATTATATAATAATATAAATAATATAATAATATACTGATAATACAATATAACAATAGTGAGGATAATAATGATGATGTAATAATAATTCTGATGTAATAATAATAATAATAATAATAATTTTTTTTCCCTTGTCAGGAGCAATTTGAGAAACTGCAAGTCTCTTCTGATGTGAGAGAATTAGCCCTTCTCAAAGACATTGCCCAAGGACAACCGGATGTGTTTCCATCCTGGAGGGGAAGGGGGGTTCTCTCATGTCCCTGCATGGGAAGCTGGAGCTGACAGACAGGAGCTCACCCTGCTCCCCAGATTCGAACCGTTGACCTTTCGGGGTTTAATGCATTGCGCCACTGGGGGCTCCAAGAATAGAGTGAAAATAATGATAATATAATAATATGATGAAATAGTAATATAATAATATAATAGACTTATAATGAAAATATAATAAGATAAAATAATAATTTGATAATATAACAATATAATAATTATATAAAACAATTATATAATAAATAATAATAGAGTGATAATAATAATGATATAATATTAGATTATATAGTGGTAAATAAAATAATACTATAATAATAATGATGATAAATATTCAAGAACACAATAATAAATATATTAAAAACAATAAAACTTCCAGGGAAAGCCTACCATGGAATTGCCTGAAGGACCTAGGAAGTTCCTAGAGGGGCCATTTCCCCTCAAATGAAACAGACCCCAGCAGGTCATAGAGTGGCTGTAGAGCGTAAAGGAGACTCCTCTCTAGGAATACGTTTGGTCCTCCAATGTGATTCTGTGGACTCTGTATCTGGAAACATTCAAGAAAACCTCCCCTTCCCTTGGAAAAACCAATATGCTAATTTATGTAAATTAAAATGTTGCGTAGATGCGGCCGCTGTCCTGCAGGAGGAGCAGAACAAGAAGCCCTGCAGGAAGTTCCTCCAAACAGGTATGGATTCAAATATTTTTCATGAATATTTTAACAAATATATTTTTACAAATATTTTTCTAAAAATTTCTCCAAATATTTTTGTTGATATTTTTCAGAATATTTTTCATGAATATTTTTCAGAATAAATTTTTGTGAATATTTTTACAAATAATTTTCATGAAAATTTTTATAAATATATTTTAAAGAATATTTTACCAATATTTTTGTGAATATGTTTACAAAGGTCATGCATATTTTTACAAATATTTTTTCATGAATATTTTATGAATATATTTTGTGAATATTTTTAAAATATATATTTTATGGATATTTTTGGTGAATATTTTCCTGAATATTTCTCCAAATATTTTTGTGAATATGTTTTTGTTGATATTTTTCTGAATATTTTGTGAATATTTTTCTATATATATATATTTCTGAACATTTTTAATCTTTTGTAAATATTTTATGAATATTTTGTAAATATTTTTCTAAATATATTTTCGTGAATACTTACATGAATCTTTTTACGAATATTGTGAATATTTCATGAGTAGTTTTTGTGAATAGTTTTTTAAATACATTTTTCATGAATACTTTTACAATTATTTTTCTGAATATTTGACTAATAGTTTTGTGAATATTTTATGAATATCATGAATATTTTTCTAAATATATTTTTCTGAATATTTTTCGTGAATATTTCTATGAGTATTTTTCTCAATGTATTTTTCTGAATATTTCTCCAAATATATATTTGTGTATATTATCTGCGAATATTTTCTGTGACTATATTTTTGTCACATATACTTTCCTAAATGTTCACAAAAGATCTGTTCCTGCTTCCAGGTCAGTGCGACTTTGGCTCCAATTGCCGCTTCTCCCACCTGGTGGAGGCTGATCTGCAGGCGCTGGAGGAGCATGTCCGAGGTAAGTGTGCAGTGGGAAGGAAAACACCACTCAAAATCCACTCCTTAAAGGACCAGGAGATTCCTTGTGTGTTTAGCCCCCCGTGGATCTATGCGCTTACATAGCATTTATACTTGCAGTGCATCTCCCTTAAAGAGTATGTGCTGCTGGCATTTCAGATTGGCAGGAAGGCTTTTGGGAAGTCTCATTAAAAGTAATGATAGCATTAGAGCATTTTAAGCATTCTGTACATACGTGCATGGGAAACCAGGCCTTGGTGCGAGAGCAGGCCTTCTTCTCAGAGTCCTTTCTTCTTTTCTAAATATATTTTAATGAATATTTTTCACGAATATTTTTACCAATGTCTTCCTTGAATATTTTTTCTAAATATATTTTATGAGTATTTTTACAAAAAAAAATTCTGATTATTTTTCTTGCATTTATACCTGCAGTGCATCTCCCTTTAAGAGTATGTGCTGCTAGTATTTCAGTATGTGCTGCTGGTATGTCTTCCTTGAATATTTTTTCTAAATATATTTTATGAGTGTTTTTCTGATTATTTTTCTTGATATTTTACTAATATTTTTGTGAATATCTTTAGAAATATTATTTGAGTATTTTTACAAACATTTTCCGTGAAGATTTTTCTAAATATATTTTTATGAAGATTTTTGTGAATATTTTTACAATCATTTTTGTGGATTTTTTCAAATATTTTTCTTGATATTTTCAAAATATTTTTGTGAACATTTCTCTGAATATTTTTCCAAATATTTTCTGTGAATATTTTTCTAAATATATTTTTAAGATATTTAACAATTATTTTTCGTGAATATTTTTCTAAATATATTTAATGAATATTTTAATGAATATTTTTGCAATCATTTTTGTGAATATTTTTACAAATATTTTTCTTGATATTTTAAAAATATTTTTCGCAAATACTTTTCTAAATATTGTTTTTTCTAAAGGGGAAGGAAAGAGGCCCTTCTTTTTCTTCTTCCTCTCTGGATCTGGTTTCCTCCTTCTTCTCTTCAGCAGAAGAAAAGCGAGCTGCAGACCGCCAGAGCGACACTGAGACAGCCAGGCCACCAGGCAACATCGAGGACTGGCTGGAAAAGCGGGTCAAGCGGCTACGGGCCACTGAGACCAAGAGGTACAGAATTGCCATTTTGGAGGGCGCAACGAGCTTCAGGGATATAGGCCATACTTCCCAATCCCTGGGAATGGGATCTGGGCCCATGGGCCACATACGGCCCGTAGCATGTATATAGCCCATGGACATAACAGGACTATGGCTATATTTGCTCGACTTGACCCACAAAGATACATTTTCGATATTCCATTGGGAGGAGAAAACAAAATGGAATTCTATGGGCTGTATGTGGCCCGTATACTATATCTGAGCAATACGTTTTATACGTCTCACATGGCAAATATAGCCATGTTGGTGAGGGTGTGACCTGGAAATGTGCGTTTTCTAACCTGGTTGGGGTTCAAAAGAGGGAATTTTGAGTCTATGAGCCACATATAGCCCATACCATATATATGGCCCGCATGCCTAACAGGGCTGTATATATGGCTATATCTGTTGGACGTGACCCACAAAAATACATTTTTGATATTCCATTGGGACAAGAAAACAAAAGGGAATTCCACGGGCTGTATGTGGCTAATATGCTTTATGTGAGCTATATGTTTTACATGTCCCATGTGGCAAATATGTCTGTGTTGGCAGGATGTGACCCACAAATGTGCATTCCCCAGCCCTATTGGGATCAAAAAAAGATGATTTTGAGTCAGTGGGCCACATATGGCCCATAGCATATATATGGCCCATAGCATATAACATGGCTACATATATGGCTATATTTGCTGCATGTGACCCACAAAGGAGAAAACAACGGAATTTTGAGTCTGCAGGCCACATGCGGCCCGTATGCCATATGTGAGCCATATGTTTTCTATGTCCTATGTAGGAAATGTGGTCGTGTTGGTGGGATCTGATCCACAAATGTACATTTTCCAATCCTCTTGGTATTGAAAACATGGGAATTTTAGTATGCAGGCCTATAAGGCCCGTATGATATACGTTGTATATGTCCCACATGGCAAATATAGCTGTGTTGGTGGGATGTGACCCATAAATGTACATTCTCCAACCCTGTTGGTATTCCAAATACGAGAATTTTGTGTTCGTGGCCCACATAGGCCTATATGCTATATGTGAGGTATCTGTTTTATATAGCTGTGTTGCTGGGATGTAATCTGCTAATGTACATTTTCCAATCCTATTGGGATGAAAAATATGGGGATTTTGAGTCTGCGGGTCACATATGGCCCATACGCTATATATGAGCCATATGTTTTATATGGCAAACATATCCTTGTTGGTAGGATCCAATCCACAAATGTGCATTTTTTGAGCCCTGTTGGGATGAAAGATATGGGGATTTTGAGTCCGTGAGCCAGATACGGCCTGCGTACGATTCCTCGGCAATGGGAGCCTTCCTAATGCTCTTTTTCTCTTCCTCCACACAGTTCCCTCCCAGAGGAAGAAGTGGCTTTCCAGCAGCCCCTGGGGTGGCCCCCCGAACACAGCCTCCCCCCTTCACTGAGGGCGCCCCCTCTTGGTGGCTGGGCGGTCCCCCGGGATCTCCATTGGGGTTGACCTACAACATATTTATCTATTTGTCTCTCTTTTTGCTATTGATCCACAGGACGTTGTTTATTTATTTTTACTTCTGATCAATTGATCGGTTTTTCTCTTGGATCCATGCGTTTGAATGGCAGGTGATAAACATTCCTCCAAATCGCGAAGAGTTAATGGATATTAATTCAAAAGGCAATGTATTGTGGGCATTGAACCATCAATCAATTGATTGATTGATCAATTGGTCAATCAGAGCCAGACGGGTCGAATTAATGGATATTAATTAAAAAGGCCAAGCATGAAAACGGCTCGTGTCAGTATTAAACCACCAATTGATTAATTGATCAAATGATTGATCAATCGATTGATTGATTAATTGATTGATCAATAGGTTAATCAGAACCAGGTGAGACAAATTAATGGATATTAACTTAATTAGATAGACAAAGCATTAAAATGGCTAGTGTTGGCATTACACCGTCAATTAATTGATGGATTGAATAATTGATTGATCAATCAATTGGTTAATCAGAACCAGACACAATGAATTAATGTTCCCATAAACAAAGCAATAAACAGAGCAGCAGTGTGCTTAGAAACAAGCAGTTATGATGGATTCCTTTTATTAGAAATGGCGGCGAATATTGCTCGGTTGAGAGGCAAAACAAAACAAGGCATTCCTCTCCAAACGCTCCTTGGGAACATACAGGGCACCATGTAAACATCTCGGGGTTTGGCCTTTCGGACTACAACTCCCAAGATCCACTGAGGCCGAGACATTGGACAGAGGGAGGGAAGGGGACCAGCCCTTGCGGAGGAGGAAGGCCAGGCCTTCACTCACTCTCACTCTAGCTCAATCTCACTCTCACTCTCTAACTCAATCTAACTCCCTCTCATTCTAACCCAATCTAACTCTAGCTCAGTAGTTCTCAACCTGTGGATCCCCAGATGTTTTGGCCTTCAGCTCCCAGAAATCTTAACAGCTGGTAAACTGGCTGGGATTTCTGGGAGTTGTAGGCCAAAACACCTGGGAACCCACAGGTTGAGAACCACTGCAACTCAATCTAAT
Source organism: Anolis sagrei ordinatus (assembly GCF_025583915.1). Taxonomy (NCBI): domain Eukaryota; kingdom Metazoa; phylum Chordata; class Lepidosauria; order Squamata; family Anolidae; genus Anolis; species Anolis sagrei. Next base: position 60,884,139 of record NW_026847771.1, read on the forward strand.
TCTAGCTCACTTTTAGTCACTCTCACTCTAGCTCAGTCTCACCCTCTAACTCAAACACTGTAACTCAATCTAACTCCCTCTCACTCTAACTCATTCTCATTCCAACTCCCCCACTCTAACTCAATCTAACTCACCAACTCTTATTCTTACCTTCACTATTTCCAACACTCTCTCTAAATCCTCTCCAAATTAACTGTTACTCTAACCCTGTCCAACTCACTCAAACTCAGTCTAATTCCCCAACTATTATTGCATCTAGTTCACAAACCCACTTTAACTCAGTCTCTCGAACTCTAATTTTAAATTAACCTAATTCTAACTAACTCCTTAATTCTACATCTAGCCCTAATTCTAACTAACTCTAATCCTAACTCTCTCATTCACTCTAAATAACTATAATTCTAACCCTAAACTTAACTCAGTCTAATGCTCTAATTGTATTCTACATCAAACCCAAATTCTCTTAACTCTAACTGTCTCTGTCCAATTCATTCACTCCAATTCATTCTAACTCTACCTAATTCTATGTCTGTCTCTAAATCCCAACTAACACTAGCCTGAGCTATGTCATTCTAACTCTAACCAACTCTAAGTTCAACCTTAACTCTTTAACTTATGCCAGGTAACTCTAACACTGATTCTCCATCAAACCCTAACTCTTTCACTAACTTTAGTTCTAACCCTGTCCAACCATTCACTCACTCTCTCTAACTCTAATTCTTCATCTAACTTTCATGACCACTCTAACACAGTGGTTCTCAGCTTGTGGGTCCCCTGGTGTTTTGGCCTACAACTCGCAGAAATCCCAGCCAGTTTACCAGCTCTTAGGATTTCTGGGAGCTGAAGGCCAAAAACATCTGGGACCCCAGGTTGAGAACCACTGCTCTAACACTAAACCTTTAACTGACTCTCTGTCATTCACTATAACTCTCTAACTTACTCTAACCAATTCTAACTCTAACTGTAGCGTTCTAACTTACTCGCACTCTCATCTAACTCTGACTGTAAATCATGGTACATCTCTATCTCTTTGATTCTTTTTCTAACTCGAGCTCTAATTCTGGATTTAATTCCAGACTTCAGTAGAACTCTTTAAGGAGTTGCTTCTACTTCCGGTACCTTAAAGTTTGAAATAAAACCAGAATAAAATTTCCCCGCACAGGAAATTATATTGATTTCACGCAATTTTCTTTGCAGAATATATATTTTTTCTGCATAGAATGTCGTATTTTTCCTGCACACAATAATGCTGTTTCCTATAGAAAACAACCCTGTGAGAATTTTGGGTCTGAATCCAATTTTGGTGAAAATATTACATCGACAAGTTCAATTTCTGGTGAGACACGACTAAACCAGAAAACGTTTGAATATATTAAGTGACGGGATCATTGTATCCGCTTGCACTTTGTTTTACTTCGGTTTTCGACACTCAAGGAACGTGGTCGATATCGTTTTCTCTTTCTGACGAATGGCACAAAAAATCAATAATACATTCACAGAAATGAAGCTTAGCAGGCTTAGCAACAGTCTCTCCAACCAAGCCCCAGCATTAACAAGAACTGACGGACGCCGTTGTGAGTCAAATTAGAAATAAGGCACAATTCTGATTTTCGTTCTTCGGTCGGTCAGCCATCTTCAATATGGGGGAAACACCATTGAGATGGGTCAAAACCCTCAATTTCTTGTCAACATTCCAAGCTTAAACGAGGCCCCGATCTGCCGATGTTGCGCTCCATAGAAAGGGGAATTGCTCATCAAGACGAAGGGCCTCCCCAGCCTTGTATATACATACACGTCATGGTGATACTGTGAGAGATGGTCCATCGAAATATTTCGACACCACCTATGACGTGGTGACCGCAATAATGTGATTTCAGACAGCTTCAAATGACTGAAGGTCCATAAAGAACAATCTCGAGTTTTAACTCTGGAACATAATTGATCCAGGGAATGTTCTTCAACCTGGATAGGACTTCCACATGTGACGGTGAGGTAACTGCGCACCATCTGGACCACAATAACGTGACTCTGGATCTTCTGGATGAATCCAGATCTGTCCGAAATCTGGAATATTTCAGCCTGGAATTCTCCCGGGAAAACGTTTCTCCATCCCTGATAGGTCAACATGTGGCGACGGCATAACAGTGTGTTGTCCGGAGCACAATAATGTGGTTTCGGATTTCTCAAGCAACCCTCGATCTGCACAAAGAAGGCTCAGGTTTGAACCTCTGAGGGAGGAAGAAGAAGAAGGCATGGAGGTGGAGGAATGAATGGATGAGAAGATGGAGAAGGAATACAGGTGGAGGAATGGATGAAGGAGAAGGAGGAATGAAAGGAGGAGGAAGAGGAGATGGTCTCCCAGAAGGAGAAGACATCCCCTTAGCGGAGCTCTGAGGGAGAAAGAAGAAGAAGGAATGGATGGAGAAGGAGAAGGACTGGATGGAAGAGGAGACCAAGGTGGAGGAGAAGATGGCCTCCCAGGCAGAGAAGATGTCCCCATAGAAGAAGGAAGGAAGAAGAAGGAATGGAAGGAGAAGGAGGATTGGATGGAGGACACCAAAATGGAGGAGAAGATGGCCTCCCAGGCAAAAAGTCCCCATAGAGGAGTTCTGAGGAAGGAGAAGGAGGAATGGATGGAGAAGGAGGAGAAGGAATGGATGGCGGAAGAGACCAAGATGGGGGAGAAGATGGCCTTACTGGCAGAGAAGATGTTCCCATAGAGGAGCTCTGAGGGAGGAAGAAGGTGGCAGAATGGATGGAAGAGGAGACCAAGATGGAAAAGATGGCCTCCCAGGTGGAGAAGAAGTCCCCATAGAGGAGCTCTGATGGAGGAAGAAGGAATGGATGGAGGAGGAGACCAAAATGGAGGAGAAGATGGCCTCCCAGGTTTGAACCTTGAAACATTTCAGCCCTGAATCATCCCAGCACAACATTTTTCCATCCTGAACAGGATTTGATCATGCAATGGGAAAGTAACGGCGTGTTGTCCGGAGCGCAATAACATGATTTTGACTTTTCCAAATGATCTTAAAAGCACAAAAAAGGCTCAAATTTGAACTTTGGAACATTTCAGCCCAGAACCATCCCAGAAAGGACTTCCACATGCGACAGTGACATAACGGCGCAATAACGTGATTTCGGATCTTCTGAACGATCCCAGAATGTTTTAGCCCAGAGTCATCCTGGGAAAACTTTTTCTCCATCCCTGACAGGATTTCAACATGCAGCAGCGATGTAACAGTGTGCTGTCCGGAGCGCAACAATGTGGTTTTGGATTTTCCGAACGACCCTTGATCTGCACAAAGGTGGCTCAGGAGCAAGATAGGTCTTCCGCATGCAACAGTGACATGGCGGTGTGATGTCTGGATCACAACGGCATTGTTTTCCCTCCATAGCTGTCAAACATTTGGGTGGTGCCTTCCGCCTGAACGACCGCCAAATCTGCACGAAGTAGACTCGAACGTTTCAGCCCAGATAGGACTTCCAAATACAAAAGAGACATGGCGGCATGCTGTCAAGACCACAATGGGTCATTCCACCATTTACTGGTGCCTTCCACCTGAACAACTCCGAACAAGTTCGAACCCTGGAACCTTTCAGCCCAGAACAATCCACCCCGGGTTGGACTTCCGCATGCGACCGCGACACAAACCATAACAATGAGAATTTCTCTTGCACCATCCCAATATTTGCTGGTGCCTTCCGTCCAAACGGCCCAGATCCACACCAAGCAGGCCCGGATTACGGGAGAAGAGGAGGAAAAAGTGCATAGATGTGGGAGTGAACCTGCTTGGAGGGTTGGGGCGCCGGAGGTTGGTACATACATCCAGCAGCCCTTGTGTGAATGGTCATGCAATGTCCGAATCTTGGATAGAAAATCCTGATAGGTGTGTGTGTATTGCTTAACGGATTATTCAACTTATCATAAATATATCTATGTATATATCTATATATATCTCTATGTATTATATATATAATATCTTATGTATACCTCTAAATATCTGGTTATAAAAGCGCACAGTATTGCATCACTCCGAGTTGGGTGCAGGGCGGTAGGGGAGGGAGGGAAGGAGAGTCTCCATGCACTTTGGACATGCGTCGAAAGGGTAACACTTCCACCATGCGGGCGGCCCGGATCCGCCCCAAGGAGGCCATGCTATCTGCCAAGAAGCCGAGATAGCGAGGAGGAGGAAGAAGAGCCCCTCCGAGAGTCTGCGAGAAAACAGCGGCCAAGCTCCATGGTTCCCCCCACCTCGGTCCGGCCCTTTTGGGTGTTGATGGGTACAAATAGCTGTCCGATCGCAAGGAAGGAACCCCAGCCACCGGCGCCATCCCGCCTGGCTACTTCATCCCGCTCCGCAACACCTGGTTTGCGGCGATAAGCATAACGCTGATGATGAATGCGATGGCGAAGGCGCAGATGAGGCTTTTCCGGACGCAGGTCTGCCGGATCTGTTGGTTCGAACAGGCTGGAGAAAGACGGGAGAAAGGGGAGATTTTCTGAGTATAACATCCCTCTTGCTATTGGAGTGAATGGGGTTTAGACAGAGTTTCTGAGCATAACGTCCCTCTCACTATTAAAGCAAATAGAGTTTAGACAGGACAGAGTTTCTGAGCATATGTATGTATGAGTGTATGTGTGTGTATATCTTCTACATACATAACAAAACTGAAAATATGTATGTGTGTGTGTATGGCTGGGCTGCCCACTTACACAGACAAGCTCCTGCCACTCAGGAGACACCAAAGGCCCTCCCTCCAATGACATTGCAGGTTATAACAAGCGCTGTAAACATGTCCACAAGCCCTGCCAATGTCCTCCACAAACACCATACTGCCCAGCACCCAAGCGAAGGCTTCCATATAAGGACAATTTCATCCTAGATTTTAGAAGTTTCCTCCACCACAGGCATCCCAGTGTTCCTTACTCTCTCCATTGGTGTGGAATTTGCCACTCCCATAACCCTTTCCTATTCTTTTCTTGGTGCACAGCAAACAGAGGAATTGATCGGCAACTGAACATACTAGAGAGGTTTGGGGAGAATTCGCCATGATTTATAGGATTTGTAGGTACTGGGATGTATAGTTCACCTGCAATCTAAGAACTGCACTCTGAACTCCACCAACAATAGACCTGGAACTAATTTGGCACACAGAACCCCCCTGACCAACAAAAAAAAAACAACCCGGTGGTCTTTGGAGAGATTTATAAGAGTTGTAGTTCATCTGTATCCAGAGCGGACTATGAACCCAAACAATGATGGATCTGGACTAACTTGGCATGCATACCCAATATGCCCAAATTTGAATACTGGTGGGGGTTGAGGGGAGTTATAGGTACTGGAATTTATAGTTCACCTGAATTCAATGAGCACTCTGAACTTCACCAAAAAGAGAATTGGACCAAACTTGGCACACAGAGACCCCATGACCAGCAAAAAATACTGGAGGCCTTTGTGGGAAATTCACCTGGATTTGGGAGACTTGTAGTTCAACTACATCCAGAGAGCAATGCGAACCCAAACACCGTTGGATTTGGACCAAACTTGGCACACATGCCTGGTATGCCAAAATTTGAATACTGGAGGGGTATGGGGGAAACTGACCTTCTTTTCTGGGAGTTGTAGTTCACCCATAACCAGGGAAACTGTGACATCCAGTGATGGTGGACCAGAACCCCTATGACTAACTCAACCTACTGGAGGGGTTTGACCCACCATAGTGGGAGTTGTAGTTCACCCTGCACCCCACTGAGGGTGCATCTAGAGCAGGCATGGGCAAACTTTCATGGCGGGCCGGAGTAAGGTGGGTGGGCCAGGAGGGAGGGGCTCTCCCCAAGCCCCCTCCCTGCCCTTTTCTTTTCGGAGCCAGGAAGTGAAGAAAAGATGGGAAAGGTTTGGATTCCAAAAGGTTTGGCCTTGGTCAAGTTGAGATGTTGGACGGGAGAGAACAGTTGTATCCCTTAGACCTTCTATTGTCTTCTCCTGATATAGAATCCTAGGGCTGGAAGAGACCCCCAAGGGCCATCTAGTCCAACCCCCTGCCATGCAGGAAGGCACAACCAAAGAACTCCCAATAGACAGCCTCTGCGGAAAAGCCTCCAGAGAAGGAGACTCCACTACACTCCCAGGCAGCCTACGTCACTCTGCGACATCTCTTACTCTCAGGAAGTTCTTCCTAATCTTTGGTAAGAGAGAGGAGGGTCTGAGAAAAGAGCCCAAGGAGTCGCATCTGCCTCTGGGCCTGGGTTTGCCCATATCTGATCTAGAGCAAACTTGCCCAACATAACAAACTTTAAGGACTGATGGAACATCTCGGGGTTAACCTGGCATGATGTGAGTTGTCGTTAATTCACAACCTTATGTATTTCGTACAATTTAAAAAATGACTTTTTCAAATAACCCGAGCAATGCCAAGCTAGGGTGTGCGTGTGTTTTTTATATATATACTAGCCATCCCCTGCCATGCGTTGCTGTGGCCTACTCTGGTGGTCATGGGGGTTCTATGTGGGAGGTTTGACCCAATTCTATTGTTGGTGGGGTTCAAAATGCTCTGTGATTGTAGGTGAACTACAAATCCCAGCAACTACAACTCCCGAATGTCAAGATTCTATTTTCCCCAAACTCCAGCAGTGTTCACATTTGGGCATATTGAGTCTTCATATAGAGTTTGGTCCAGATCAATCATTGTTTGAGTCCACAGTGTTCTCTGGATGTAGGTGAACTACAACTCCAAAACCAAAGGACACTGCCCACCTAACCCTTCCAGTATTTTCTGTTGGTCATGGGAGAACTGTGTGCCAAGGTTGGTTCAATTCCATCGTTGGTGGGGTTCAGAATGCTCTTTGATTGTAGGTGAACTATACATCCCAGCAACTACAACTCCCATATGACAAAATCAATTTTTTTGAGTGAAGGACATACATTGGGTTGTTAGGTGCCTTGTGTCCAAATTTGGTGTTAATTCGCCCAGTGGTTTTTGAGTTCTGTTAATCCCACAAACAAACATTACATTTTTATTTATATAGACTAGCCGTCCCCTGCCACGCGTTGCTGTGGCCCAGTCTGGTGACCTGGAAAATAAAGTAATGGTTTCTAATATATGTAATTCCTTTATGCTTGTGGGCAAACAGTATTCCTTGTTGTTCCTATGTCAGTGTTGATGTGGAGATTGTCTGGTTTGCCTAATCTGGAACATGCGACATATAATTGTCCTGCTTCCCAATCTATGACACTATATCTCTGTGTGTGAATCATATCTATCTATATCTATGGCTGGATGGCTCTTCGTCAGGAGGGCTTTGATTATGTTTTCTTGCCCTGGTGAAGGGAGCTGGACTGGATGGCCTTAAGTATGGTAGTTCTGTGTGGGAAGTTTGCCCCAATTCTGTCATTGGTGGGGTTCAGCATGCTCTTTGATTGTAGGTGAACTATAAATCCCAGAAACTTCAACTCCCAAATGTCAGGGTCTATTTTCCCCAAACTCCACCAGTATTCACATTTGGGCACATTGAGTGCTTGTGCCAAGTTTGGTCCAGATCCATCATTGTTTGAGTCCAAAGTGCCCTCTGGATGTAGGTGAACTACAATTCCAAACTCAAGGTCAATGCCCACCAAACCCTTCCAGTATTTTCTGTTAGTCATGGGAGTTGTGTGTGCCAAGTTTGGTTCAATTCCATCATTGGTGGAGTTCAGAAGGCTGTTTGATTGTAGGTGTACTATAAATCCCAGCAACTACAACTCCCAAATGACAAAATCATTTTTTTAAGTGAAGGACATACATTGGGTTTTTAGGTGTTGTGTCGAAATTTGGTGTCAATTCCCCCAGTGGTTTTTGAGTTCTGTTAATCCCACAAACAAACATCACATTTATATATATATATATATATATATATATATATATATATATATATATATATAATCCTTGGTGACTGCCAAAAGCTTGTGGAGTTGGAATGCAATCATGGCCTTCGCTGGCATTGATATTCAAAGCACTCGGCAGCCAGAACAGAACGGGTTCTTCCGTAATAAAACAAAAGAGGAGAATTGAAAATGCTGGAACAAACAAACAAGCTGCCATTGTGGAGACAGGGAATGGGCGGCATCCTTAACCAGAGGAAAAAGCCTCCGTTGCCCTCTACCGCCCTCCTCAAAACGGCCACTGGAAGTGACTCCCAGTCCTTGGGAGTTCAGGGCTCCTTTTTGTTGGAAATAGCAACCTTCTTCAAACCTCCTATACTAGCTATTTGTTCGTATATAATTCAGATTGCTTACTCTACTGTATATGTGTGCATTGGTTTGCAGTTTTTCCTTAGGGAGGGGCTGCAGAGCACGTGATCAGAACTGGGACTATTCAGGACTCAGACTCTATTTTCGAGTGTAGAGGCTCCATTGGACTTTCAGACTGGACAGAGACTCTGTTAGACTCTCAGACCAGAGAGATGCTTAAGATTATGGACTGTGGATTATGGTTATGTATTATCTGCACAAAGAAACTACTTCAAATTAGTTCACTTACAATCAAAGAGCATTCTGAATGCCGCCAACAATAGACTTGGGCCAAACTTCCCACACAGAATCCCCATGCCTTGAATGGACTCGCTAGGGCAAACCTCCCTCCAGCCTTGCGTACTCTCCCTTGCCTCCACATGCTGCCATGCGCCGAGAACACCTGCTCTCCCCTCCCCGCGTGGAGTCTCAGAAACAGGCCTCCCCTTGGCTGAGGGGCTGGGTGAGAGAAGGAAGAGAAGGACAGGTAGAGAGATCTTCAGCCTTCTCTGCCAAAGGGGTTCCTAAGACCATGAAAAATATAGGTTTTCTGAAGGTCTTTGGTGACCCCTTTGAAACCATAGGTTGAGAAACACTGATATGAGTAAGTTCAATTGTAAATAGCTGAAATGGAAATAAAGATTTAAAAGCTACTCAGTTTGAGCAGAGAAAACTTTTGCAGTTAGTTAACTAGATTAGAGTCCACACCCAAATATTTGAGTTTTCCTCTGTGGTCCTTCTCAAAATGGCTCTCCAGGATGCGGATGGGTAAGTGTTCGGGCAAGAAGTCCCAGCATCCTTCCCCTGTCAAAGGCTCTTTCTTACTTTCAACGTCGACGGGGCACTCCTCCGCGTTGCCCATGTGGCTCTCCTCCTCTGTCATGATGATGTTCTCGATGTCCTTCATGGAGAGGTGCTCGCAGAAGGTGTCGTAGAGCAGGCGTTTCAGCTCGTCCACTGTCAGCTTTTGCATGTCACACTGACGAGGAGGAAAAAGGCGAGGAAGAGGGTGAGGAGGAGGAGGACAAGAAGGAGGAGAGGATAAAGAAGAGGAGAAACAGAGGAAGGAAAAGGAGGAGGAGGAGGAGGTCAAGAAGAAGGAGGATGCCAAGGAGAAAGGAGGAGAGGAAGAGGAAGAAAGTGAAGAAGAGGGAGATGAAGAAAGTGAGGAAGAGGGAGAGGTAGAAGGAGGGGAGGAAGAGGAGAAGGAGAAGACAAAGAGGAAGAAGGTTAGAAATAGGTGGAGGAAGGTGAAGAGGAGGACAAGAAGGAGAAGGCCAAGGAGGAGAGGAAGAGGAAGAAGAGAAGAAATAAAGGATGAAGAAGGTGAGAAATTGGGAGAGGAAAAAGGGTAGGAGGAGGAAGAGGACAACAAGAAAGACAAGAAAGATAAACAACAGGAGGAATGAGATAAGGAGAAGGAAAAGAATGAGAAAAGATGAGAAGGAGGGAGAGGAAGAAGGGGAGGAAGAAAAGGAGGAAGAAGGAGAGGAAGAGAATGAGAAGAGGAAGAAGGGGAGGGGAAAAGAAAGAAGGGGAGGAAGGCAAGGAGGAGGAGGAAGGAAGGAAAAGGAAGAAGAGGAGGAGGAGGACAGCAAGGAAGATGAAAAGAGGAGACAACAGGAGGAGTAAGAAAGGGAGGAGGAAAGGAAAGAAAAAGAAGGAGGAGGAAAAAGAGGGAAAGGAAGAAGGGGAGGAGGATGCCAAGGAGAAAGGAGGAGAGGAGAAGAAATAGGAGTAGGAGGAGAAAGAAGGTGAGGAGGAGGAGGAGGGAGAGGAAGATAAAGAAGAGAAGGAGAAGACGAAGAGGAGAAGACGAAGAGGAGAAGACGAAGAGGAAGCAGGGGAGAAGGACGTGGAAGAGGAAGAGGAGAAGGAGGAAGAGGAGGACAACAAGGAAGATGAGAAATGAAAACAAGTGGAGAAGTGAGAAAGGGAGGAGGAAAGGAAGAAGAAAAAAGAAGAAAAGGAGGCAAAGGGAGAGAAAGAAGGGAGGAGGAATAGGGAGAAAGACAGGAAGAGGACGTGAAGGAGGGTGCCAAAGAGAAAAGAGAAAGTAGAAAGGGAAAGGAAGGAAGAGGGAGGGGAGAGGGAGAGGAAGAGGAGAACAAAGAGGAGGAGGAGGAAGAATAGGGAGGAGGAAGAGGTGAAAAAAGAAGAATAAGGGGGAAGAAATTGAGGAAGAGGAGGAGGAGAAGAGAAGGAGGAAAAAGAAGAAATAGGAGGAAGGAAGAGGAGGAAGAGAAAGAAGAACAGGAGGGGGATACCAAGGAGAAAGAGGAGAACAAATAGGAGGACAAAAAGGAGAATGGGAGGAAGGAGAAGAGGATGAAGGGTAAAATATTCTGGTTCATTTTCAAGTATGGAGTCCAGGCACGAGTGATCAAGAATAATCCAGGATTTAATTGACTCTTACCTAAACGGTTGCACAGATGATACAAAGCTTGAAAGCAACTCCACGTGCAGGGACTCTATGAGTCAAAACTAGAAGGAGACCCTGATGGAGTCTCCTTCCTTGTCTGGAGGTTTTGAAGCTGAGGCTGGATGGCCATCTGTTGGGAAGGTTTAGATGGTCTTTTCCTGGCAGAATGGGGTTGGACTTGGATTCTGTGATATATGGATATAGATATAAATTCACACAAAATCCACAGATATGGTGGTTGGACTGGATGGCCCTTGGGGTTCTTTCTAACTCTAGGAGAAGGAGGAGGAAGGAAGAAGATGACAACAAACAGGAGAAAAAGAGGAGGAGGAAAAAGATGGATGAAGAAGGGAAAGGGAGAGACAGAGGAGAAGAAAAGAGAGGAGAAGGAGAGGAAGGCAGAAGAGGGGATGAAGGTGACCTCACCTTCCAGAAGACAGTGTCGAAGTCCGTCCCATGGAACTTCTCAGGAATCCCGGAGGCAGAGAGCTTGGGTCCCAGGAGCGTCACGAACTCCTCAAAGTCCACTTGTCCGTCCCCTGGCAGAGAATAATGGCCAATGCACAAAATATAGCAGTTATTCAGAAGTGTTTTTTTCCCCAGTACTCAAAAAATCTACTCTCCCATAAAATATCTTGTTTCTATATCATGCTTTCAAGAGACAAAAATAAAGTAGACTTCGTTAAAAGTAACCTATCTGATTGAATCATAACCTTCATGTAGTCAGCATACAGGGACATGATTTGTCAATCCAGTTACAGAAGGAGTTTATCTGTGCAGATAACACAGGGCGTCTTTCTTATAATCAACCACAACATGAGTTTGCTCTTAACAGTCCAAAGTCTCATGGCGTCTCATGGAGTCTGAATCAGCACATGCATGCATTAATCCATCCATCCATCCATCCATCCATCCATCTATCCAACCATTCATCAATCTATCTATTCATCAATTCACCCCTCTATCTATCCATCTATGAATCTATCCATCCATCAGTTCATCTATCTATTCATTCATATATCTATCTATCCATCAATCCATTTATCTATCTATCCATCTATCCATGAATTCATCAATCAATCTATCCATGAATTCATCAATCTATCCATCAATTCATCTATCTATCTATCTATCTATCTATCTATCTATCTATCTATCTATCTATCTATCTATCTTTCTATCCATCCATCCATCCATCCATCCACCTATCCATAAATCTATCTATCTATCTATCTATCTATCTATCTATCTATCTATCTATCTATCTATCTATCTATCTATCTATCTATCCATTAATCCAGTCTACATGGTGTCTCTGTGTTCTGTGATCTAATGAAACCTGAAGTCTAAAGCATTTCATGGCTAAAGCATTTCTGTGTTCTCAAAGGGAGTCTGAGCTCTGAGCAGTCCCAGATTTGATCATGTGATTTGCAGCCTCTCCCACAACCTCAAGAAACATACCGAAACACACATATACAATACAGTAAGCAAACAGAATTATATACAAACAAATTACTAGTGAAAGCCTTACCGTCCATGTCCAGCCTTTGGATGATAACCTCCAGCTCCACCTCATTGGGCATGTAGCCCAGGGAGCGCATGGCCGTGCCTAACTCCTGCTTGGAGATGAAGCCGTTACCGTCCCGGTCGAAGACCTTGAAGGCCTCACGGATCTCTGCGGGGAGAAGAAGGACATAAGCTTATTTCATTTATTCCATTTATCACTGCATTCAAGCAAACTTTCTCCCTTCTCCCTTCTTCGCCTCTGAGAAGAAGGCCTACTTTCTTGCTTCTCCATCTCTGAGAAGAAGGCCTACTTTCCCCCTTCTCCAGCATTAACAGCGTTTGTGGGCTATTGTGTAAACCTATGGTCCCGGGCTTAAGCACAGCAGGCTAATCACTAAGCTGCAATAAATCCTACCAACCACAAGGTTGACTGTTCGAAGCCCGGGTCAGGGTGAGCTCCTGATCTTTAGCTAAGCTGCTGCCTACCTAGCAGTTCGAAAACAAATAAATAGGAACCGCATTAAAGCGGGGCGGTATTTAGGATCGACATTGATCAGAAAAAGGAGGAAGTTTATGAACAAAGAAAGCTCTTCAGCAAGGAGATGGAGCAACAGCACCCCTGGTGGCCGGAACCGAGCACAGCCCCCAAAGACGCCGAAAGATGGGAAACTTTCCAGGACCACCTGCAAAAAGTGAAAATCCGCAAAGTAGTGATGCTATATATGTTCCAAGTATGAAGCAGAAGTGAGGAGAGATTTAAAGGCACCACACACCTTTTTTTGCTAGCTATTTCTGCTTTGCTTTGCAATCTCTCCTGATTGGCTGCCTCTCTCCCAAGGGGGAGGGTAAAACCCCCTTCCACACTCCATCGTTGCCATGAGGCGGGATTAGAACGCCGCTCTGGGCAATGGCAACCATTTATAAACTGGGAGGCAAAAACCAGTGAAACAGCGAGTCCGCAAAATGCGAACCACAAAGTAGCAAGGGAACACTTTTTTAGACCTCTATCTGTTGTCTGCCTCGTCATTGCTATAATCGGCATTGAATGTTTGCCGTATATGTGTGTTCTGTGATCCGGTCTGAGTCCCCTTTGGGGTGAGAAGAGTGGAATATTAATACTAGGCATGTGCAATCCATGGTTCTAAAGTACTTACAAAACTAAAGTTTTGGTGGTGAAAACTAGCTGGTGCTTTGCTTCTACAGTGTTGCTAAAGTTCTGGCGGTGAAACTTTCAGAACTCTAAAACAACTTTCAAAATTTCATTATAAATGGCTGTTCCTAATAGGTTCTGTCATAAAAATTGCCAATAATGAAAAAATCACGAAATTTTGAAAGTTTTGTTAGAGTTCTGAAATTTTCACCACCAGAACTTTAGCAACACCGTAGAAGCAAAGCACCAGCGCCCCCTAGTTTTCACCACCAGAACTTTAGTTTTGTAAATACTTTAGAACCATTTAGAGCCATGGATTGCACATGCCTAATAAATACTGTATATTTACAGTATTGATGAATATAAATACTGTATATTTACAGTATCGATGAATATAAATACTGTATATTTACAGTATTGATTAATATAAATACTGTATATTTACAGTATTTTAACATTTTATCTTGTGCATCTGTCCCTCCCTTTGTGCTTATTTTTATTATGTTATTTTATACTGATTATTTTATTTTGTTACTTTATGATTTAATTTTTCAGTTGTTTTATGTCTAATTTTGCTGTATTGTTTTTGGGATTGGCCTCATATTAGCTGCCCCGAGTCCCCTTTGGGGAGATGGAGGCGGGTTATAAATAAAGATGATGATGATGATTATTAGTAGTATAGTAAATAAATAAATAAATACCCAACCAGTGGTCTGTGAACCACAGGTGGTTCACAAAAAAAAAGTGGTCCATGGGAGGGGGTCTTTCACAAAAAACCTTTGGGACCACTCTCCAACTTTAGTACCAAAAAGGTTGCTTCTGGTCACTTCCTGACATCCGCCGGGAAGTAGCAGCCAAGGAAAGGACCAAGGCAGTTAAAAAAAATTGAAATATAATCTTTATTATTATTTTTTATAATATCTTATTTTAAAAAGAGACTTTGAAATCAGATAAAGAAAAAGCTGGAAAGGAAAGAGAAAGAAGAGAAAAAGAAAAGAGGAAATATATATAAGAGAAAATCTAGAAAGTAATGGAGGAAGAGAAAGATGGAGAGAAAAGGAGAAAGGAGGAATGATGATGACTTCGGTCCCACTTCCGAGCTGCTTCAAGGAGGGATTCTTCCTTTTCTAGTCTTTCTGGTTCTTCTCAACTTCTTTCCCCCTTTCTTCTCTATATTCGCCTATTGGTATGTGGGAGATTTCTATTCTTATATTTATCTTATCTTTTATTTTTACTTCAAATATTCTGTTATCGGTGTCCAATCTGTCTCTTTCTCTATTTTCCCTTTATATTTTTGTAATAAATGTTATTTATTTATTTATTTATTTACTTACGGCATTTATATGCTGCCCTTCTCACCCCGAAGGGGACTCAAAGCGGCTAGCAAGTAAAAAGTAAATACAATATATTATATTATTATCATAGCACAATATTAATATTATATATTACATTATATATTATATATTACCGAGGGCCTTCTCGGTAGTGGCCCCGCGACTCTGGAACTCTCTCCCGCCAGAGGTTAGAACCGCCCCAACAATCCTGACATTCAGGAAACAGGTGAAGTCGTGGTTATGGAGACAGGCTTTCGAAGAATGAGACAATGATCTGGATGGAAGACTGTGTATATTCGATTTTAGTATGACGACTGACCACTGTAGTTTTAAATATATGTGCTTTTTTAATGTTTTATTGTAATGTGTATTTTGATATTTTACCGATTGTATGTGTTTTTATGGTTGGAAACCGGCTGAGTCCCTCTTATGAGGTGAGAAGCTCGGTATATAAAACTTTGAAATAAATAAATAAATAACATGGCTCTTTCCCCTTTTGTCTTTCATCAGCCTTTTGCATGTAATATAAAAGTATAATTATAATATATTATTATTAGTAGTATTATATTGCATTGCATTATAATATTATAAGTATTATATGTATATACAATATATTATATATTATATTATATTATATTATATTATATTATATTATATTATTAGCATAGTACAGGAGACAAGGTGGAACTCTCCCCGGGCCTCCTCTCTCTTCACTCTGGCCTAGAGCGGCAGTTGGTGCTGGGGGGAAGGTTCCCCAACTGATGACATATGTAGGAGACAAGATGGAACTGCCTCCCCTCCTCACTCTGATCTCAGAGCAGCAGTTGGTGCTGGGGGGGGGGTCTCCCAACTGATGACAGGAGGCAAGATGGAACTGCCTCTGGCCTCTCTCTTCACTCTGATCTCAGAGCATGGTTGGTGCTGGGGGGGGGGTCTCCAACTGATGATACTGGAGGCAAGATGGAACTGCCTTCCGGCCCCTCTCTTCACTCTGATCTCAGAGCAGCGGTTGGTGTTGGGGGGGGGGGTGTCTCCCAACTGATGACACCGGAGGCAAGATGGAACTGCCTTCATGGCCTCTCTCTTCACTCTGATCTCAGAGCAGCGTTTGGTGCTGGGGGGGGGGGTCTCCAACTGATGATACTGGAGGCAAGATGGAACTGCCTTCCCCCCCTCTCTTCACTCTGATCTCAGAGCAGCGGTTGGTGCTGGGGGGGGGGTCTCCCAACTGATGACACCGGAGGCAAGATGGAACTGCCCTCCTGGCCTCTCTCTTCACTCTGATCTCAGAGCAGCAGTTGGCGCTGGGGGGGGGGGGGGGTCTCCCAACTGATGATACTGGAGGCAAGTTGGAACTGCCTTCCTAGCCCCTCTCTTCACTCTGATCTCAGAGCAGCGGTTGGTGCTGGGGGGGGGGTCTCCCAACTGATGATACTGGAGGCAAGTTGGAACTGCCTTCCTAGCCCCTCTCTTCACTCTGATCTCAGAGCAGCGGTTGGTGCGGGGGGGCTCCCAACTGATGACACTGGAGGCAAGATGGAACTGCCTTCCTGGCCCCTCTCTTCACTCTGATCTCAGAGCAGCGGTTGGTGCTGGGGGGGGGGGCTCCCAACTGATGACACTAGGGGCAAGATGGAACTGCCTTCTTGGCCCCTCTCTTCACTCTGATCTCAGAGCAGCGGTTGGTGCTGGGGGGGGGGTCTCCCAACTGATGACACTAGGGGCAAGATGGAACTGCCTTCTTGGCCCCTCTCTTCACTCTGATCTCAGAGCAGCGGTTGGTGCTGGGGGGGGGGTCTCCCAACTGATGACACTAGGGGCAAGATGGAACTGCCTTCTTGTGGCCCCTCTCTTCACTCTGATCTCAGAACAGCGGTTGGTGTGGGGGGGGGGCTCCCAATTGATGATTCTGGAGGCAAGATGGAACTGTCTTCCTGGCCCCTCTCTTCACTCTGATCTCAGAGCAGAGGTTGGTGCTGGGGGGGGGCTCCCAATTGATGATTCTGGAGGCAAGATGGAACTGTCTTCTTGGCCCCTCTCTTCACTCTGATCTCAGAGCAGCGGTTGGTGCTGGGGGGGGGTCTCCCAACTGATGACACTAGGGGCAAGATGGAACTGCCTTCTTGGCCCCTCTCTTCACTCTGATCTCAGAGCAGCGGTTGGTGCTGGGGGGGGGTCTCCCAACTGATGACACTAGGGGCAAGATGGAACTGCCTTCTTGGCCCCTCTCTTCACTCTGATCTCAGAGCAGCGGTTGGTGCTGGGGGGGGGGTCTCCCAACTGATGACACTAGGGGCAAGATGGAACTGCCTTCTTGGCCCCTCTCTTCACTGTGATCTCAGAGCAGCGGTTGGTGCTGGGGGGGGGGTCTCCCAACTGATGACACTAGGGGCAAGATGGAACTGCCTTCTTGGCCCCTCTCTTCACTCTGATCTCAGAGCAGCGGTTGGTGCTGGGGGGGGGGGGCTCCCAACTGATGACACTAGGGGCAAGATGGAACTGCCTTCTTGGCCCCTCTCTTCACTCTGATCTCAGAGCAGCGGTTGGTGCTGGGGGGGGGTCTCCCAACTGATGACACTAGGGGCAAGATGGAACTGCCTTCTTGGCCCCTCTCTTCACTGTGATCTCAGAGCAGCGGTTGGTGCTGGGGGGGGGTCTCCCAACTGATGACACTAGGGGCAAGATGGAACTGCCTTCTTGGCCCCTCTCTTCACTCTGATCTCAGAGCAGCGGTTGGTGCTTGGGGGGGGGGTCTCCCAACTGATGACACTAGGGGCAAGATGGAACTGCCTTCTTGGCCCCTCTCTTCACTCTGATCTCAGAGCAGCGGTTGGTGCTGGGGGGGGGGTCTCCCAACTGATGACACTAGGGGCAAGATGGAACTGCCTTCTTGGCCCCTCTCTTCACTCTGATCTCAGAGCAGCGGTTGGTGCTTGGGGGGGGGGGGTCTCCCAACTGATGACACTAGGGGCAAGATGGAACTGCCTTCTTGGCCCCTCTCTTCACTCTGATCTCAGAGCAGCGGTTGGTGCTGGGGGGGGGTCTCCCAACTGATGACACTAGGGGCAAGATGGAACTGCCTTCTTGGCCCCTCTCTTCACTCTGATCTCAGAGCAGCGGTTGGTGCTGGGGGGGGGGTCTCCCAACTGATGACACTAGGGGCAAGATGGAACTGCCTTCTTGGCCCCTCTCTTCACTCTGATCTCAGAGCAGCGGTTGGTGCTTGGGGGGGGGGGGGTCTCCCAACTGATGACACTAGGGGCAAGATGGAACTGCCTTCTTGGCCCCTCTCTTCACTCTGATCTCAGAGCAGCGGTTGGTGCTGGGGGGGGGGGTCCCCAACTGATGACATATGCAGGAGACAAGATGGAACTGTCCCCTGGCCCCCTCTCTTTTCACTCTGGCCCAGAGAAGCGGTTGGTGCTGGGGGGAGGGGTCCCCGACTGATGACATATGCAGGAGACAAGATGGAACTGTCCCCTGGCCCCCTCTCTCTCTCTGATCTCAGAGCAGCGGTTGGTGCTGGGGGGGGGTCTCCCAACTGATGACACTAGGGGCAAGATGGAACTGCCTTCTTGGCCCCTCTCTTCACTCTGATCTCAGAGCAGCGGTTGGTGCTGGGGGGGGGTCTCCCAACTGATGACACTAGGGGCAAGATGGAACTGCCTTCTTGGCCCCTCTCTTCACTCTGATCTCAGAGCAGCGGTTGGTGCTGGGGGGGGGGGGTCTCCCAACTGATGACACTAGGGGCAAGATGGAACTGCCTTCTTGGCCCCTCTCTTCACTCTGATCTCAGAGCAGCGGTTGGTGCTGGGGGGGGGGCTCCCAACTGATGACACTGGAGGCAAGATGGAACTGCCTTCTTGGCCCCTCTCTTCACTCTGATCTCAGAGCAGCGGTTGGTGCTGGGGGGGGGGTCTCCCAACTGATGACACTAGGGGCAAGATGGAACTGCCTTCTTGGCCCCTCTCTTCACTCTGATCTCAGAGCAGCGGTTGGTGCTGGGGGGGGGGTCTCCCAACTGATGACACTAGGGGCAAGATGGAACTGCCTTCTTGGCCCCTCTCTTCACTCTGATCTCAGAGCAGCGGTTGGTGCTGGGGGGGGGGGTCTCCCAACTGATGACACTAGGGGCAAGATGGAACTTCCTTCTTGGCCCCTCTCTTCACTCTGATCTCAGAGCAGCGGTTGGTGCTGGGGGGGGGCTCCCAACTGATGACACTGGAGGCAAGATGGAACTGCCTTCCTGGCCCCTCTCTTCACTCTGATCTCAGAGCAGCGGTTGGTGCTGGGGGGGGGGGTCCCCAACTGATGACATATGCAGGAGACAAGATGGAACTGTCCCCTGGCCCCCTCTCTCTTCCCTCTTCATCTCAAGAGCGGTTGGTGGGGGGGGCTCCCAACTGATGACACTAGGGGCAAGATGGAACTGCCTTCTTGGCCCCTCTCTTCACTCTGATCTCAGAGCAGCGGTTGGTGCTGGGGGGGGGGTCTCCCAACTGATGACACTAGGGGCAAGATGGAACTGCCTTCTTGGCCCCTCTCTTCACTCTGATCTCAGAGCAGCGGTTGGTGCTGGGGGGGGGGGGTCTCCCAACTGATGACACTAGGGGCAAGATGGAACTGCCTTCTTGGCCCCTCTCTTCACTCTGATCTCAGAGCAGCGGTTGGTGCTGGGGGGGGGGTCTCCCAACTGATGACACTAGGGGCAAGATGGAACTGCCTTCTTGGCCCCTCTCTTCACTCTGATCTCAGAGCAGCGGTTGGTGCTGGGGGGGGGCTCCCAACTGATGACACTGGAGGCAAGATGGAACTGCCTTCATGGTCCCTCTCTTCACTCTGATCACAGAGCAGCAGTTGGTGCTGGAGGGGGTGGGGGCTCCCAACTGATGAAACTGGAGGCAAGATGGAACTGCCTTCATGGCCCCTCTCTTCACTCTGATCTCAGAGCAGCAGTTGGTGCTGGGGGGGGGGGTCTCCCAATTGATGACACTGGAGGCAAGATGGAACTGCCTTCCTGGCCCCTCTCTTCACTCTGATCTCAGAGCAGCGGTTGGTGCTGGGGGGGGGGGTCTCCCAACTGATGACACTAGGGGCAAGATGGAACTGCCTTCTTGGCCCCTCTCTTCACTGTGATCTCAGAGCAGCGGTTGGTGCTGGGGGGGGGTCTCCCAACTGATGACACTAGGGGCAAGATGGAACTGCCTTCTTGGCCCCTCTCTTCACTCTGATCTCAGAGCAGCGGTTGGTGCTGGGGGGGGGGTCTCCCAACTGATGACACTAGGGGCAAGATGGAACTGCCTTCTTGGCCCCTCTCTTCACTCTGATCTCAGAGCAGCGGTTGGTGCTGGGGGGGGGTCTCCCAACTGATGACACTAGGGGCAAGATGGAACTGCCTTCTTGGCCCCTCTCTTCACTCTGATCTCAGAGCAGCGGTTGGTGCTGGGGGGGGGTCTCCCAACTGATGACACTAGGGGCAAGATGGAACTGCCTTCTTGGCCCCTCTCTTCACTCTGATCTCAGAGCAGCGGTTGGTGCTGGGGGGGGGGTCTCCCAACTGATGACACTAGGGGCAAGATGGAACTGCCTTCTTGGCCCCTCTCTTCACTGTGATCTCAGAGCAGCGGTTGGTGCTGGGGGGGGGGGCTCCCAACTGATGACACTAGGGGCAAGATGGAACTGCCTTCTTGGCCCCTCTCTTCACTCTGATCTCAGAGCAGCGGTTGGTGCTTGGGGGGGGGGTCTCCCAACTGATGACACTAGGGGCAAGATGGAACTGCCTTCTTGGCCCCTCTCTTCACTCTGATCTCAGAGCAGCGGTTGGTGCTTGGGGGGGGGGTCTCCCAACTGATGACACTAGGGGCAAGATGGAACTGCCTTCTTGGCCCCTCTCTTCACTCTGATCTCAGAGCAGCGGTTGGTGCTTGGGGGGGGGGCTCCCAACTGATGACACTAGGAGGCAAGATGGAACTGCCTTCATGGCCCCTCTCTTCACTCTGATCTCAGAGCAGCGGTTGGTGCTGGGGGGGGGGGTCTCCCAACTGATGACACTAGGGGCAAGATGGAACTGCCTTCTTGGCCCCTCTCTTCACTGTGATCTCAGAGCAGCGGTTGGTGCTGGGGGGGGGGTCTCCCAACTGATGACACTAGGGGCAAGATGGAACTGCCTTCTTGGCCCCTCTCTTCACTCTGATCTCAGAGCAGCGGTTGGTGCTGGGGGGGGGGGTCTCCCAACTGATGACACTAGGGGCAAGATGGAACTGCCTTCTTGGCCCCTCTCTTCACTGTGATCTCAGAGCAGCGGTTGGTGCTGGGGGGGGGTCTCCCAACTGATGACACTAGGGGCAAGATGGAACTGCCTTCTTGGCCCCTCTCTTCACTCTGATCTCAGAGCAGCGGTTGGTGCTGGGGGGGGGGGGGGGGGGGCTCCCAACTGATGACACTAGGGGCAAGATGGAACTGCCTTCTTGGCCCCTCTCTTTACTCTGGTCCCAGAACAGCGGTTGGTGCTGGGGGGGGGGGTCTCCCAACTGATGACACTAGGGGCAAGATGGAACTGCCTTCTTGGCCCCTCTCTTCATTCTGATCTCAGAGCAGCGGTTGGTGCTGGGGGGGGGGGGCTTCCAATTGATGATTCTGGAGGCAAGATGGAACTGTCTTCTTGGCCCCTCTCTTCACTCTGATCTCAGAGCAGCGGTTGGTGCTGGGGGGGGGGTCTCCCAACTGATGACACTAGGGGCAAGATGGAACTGCCTTCTTGGCCCCTCTCTTCACTCTGATCTCAGAGCAGCGGTTGGTGCTGGGGGGGGGGTCTCCCAACTGATGACACTAGGGGCAAGATGGAACTGCCTTCTTGGCCCCTCTCTTCACTCTGATCTCAGAGCAGCGGTTGGTGCTGGGGGGGGGGGTCTCCCAACTGATGACACTAGGGGCAAGATGGAACTGCCTTCTTGGCCCCTCTCTTCACTCTGATCTCAGAGCAGCGGTTGGTGCTGGGGGGGGGGTCTCCCAACTGATGACACTAGGGGCAAGATGGAACTGCCTTCTTGGCCCCTCTCTTCACTGTGATCTCAGAGCAGCGGTTGGTGCTGGGGGGGGGGTCTCCCAACTGATGACACTGGAGGCAAGATGGAACTGCCTTCATGCCCCTCTCTTCACTCTGATCTCAGAGCACGGTTGGTGCTGGGGGGGGGGGCTCCCAACTGATGACACTGGAGGCAAGATGGAACTGCCTTCCTGGCCCCTCTCTTCACTCTGATCTCAGAGCAGCGGTTGGTGCGGGGGGGGCTCCCAACTGATGACACTGGAGGCAAGATGGAACTGCCTTCTTGGCCCCTCTCTTCACTCTGATCACAGAGCAGTGGTTGGTGCTGGGGGGGGGGGGGCTCCCAACTAAATAGGTTAATCTGTACATGTTTGTTATGTTCATAATCTTTTTATTCCAGTCTTGGATTTTAGGTGTTTCACTTTTTCTCCATAATCTTGTGTAGCATATTCGTTGATAAGAAAAGAAGTTTAACTGTATTATTATCAATTTTTTGTTCTGTGATTCCCAATAAAAATATTTCTGCTTTGAGTGGTATCTTCATTTTAAAAAACAAACAAAATAACATATTTGAACAGATAATAAACGTGTATTGTAGGTTTACATTATGATAAGATATTTCTATATTATCCATTCACATTCTGTACAGATTCGTTCATATTACATTGTTTTTCTCCCCGCTCCTCCCACCACCCTTCCCTACCCCTCCCACCACTTTTCTCTCTATATCTTTACTTTTAACCACAAACACAACCTTTCTTAATTTTTGTACAATATCAGTGCTGGCTTCCCCTTCTTCTGCCCATTTAATATAAGTTGCCCATTTCTCTTTAATTTCTTCTGTTTTGTCCTCTTGTGGGCCTTCTTGGGTTATACATGCAATAATATCTGGTTGGACTTGTTCAAATAAATAGTTATTCCAATTTTCCATGTTCCATTTTTTTTCATCTCTCCATCCCCAGGCTATTACTGCCTTTCCTGCTAAAATCGTTGCTTTAAATAGGTCTTGGTTCTTCACAGCAATGTTTTTATTCCCTGTTATTGCCATTAACATAAATTCCATATTAACTTGAATTTTGAAAAATTTCCCCATTTTTAAAAATTATCTTATCCCCAAAACTTGTTGCATTATACAGTCCCACCACATATGTGCAAACCAGCCTTTCTCTACTTTACAATGCCAACACATTGGGCTTAGTCCTGTTCCCATATTTGCTAATTGAGCTGGTGTCCTGTACCACTTCCAGATAAATTTCCTTTCTAACCCTTTATATTTTTTCCATTTTAATTTTCTTTTTCCCCTTCTTTACTTCCTCTATAGTTTGTGAGTGGCCCTTCCTTCTGCCATTTGTTTTGTAATGTTCTTAATACATATTTATCGTCTTTTATCATCATTTTATATAATTATCCTACTAATCCTTTCATTGTCTTCTGTCCTGAAAGGACAAAGGCAGTGACATCTCTGGCTCATCCTCTTTTCAGATATCAGCTAGCACACCAATGCCTTAAATCAAGAAAGGTCTACAGAGACACTTGCAGGAACACCTCAGCAAGTGAGAGTCCAAAAGTGGCAGCCTAAAACCTAGAACCTCAATCCATAGCTGATACCAAATGAGAGACTCCCTCCTGGGTACACAGAAGACTGGGCGACTTGGAAGACGGTGAACAGACTGCGCTCTGATGCCACGTGATGCAGAGCCAACCTTAAGAAATGGGGCCACAAAGTGGAGTCCACGATATGCGAGTGTGGAGAAGAGCAAACCACAGACCACTTACTACAATGCAGTCTGAGCCCAGCCACGTGCACAATGGAGGACCTTCTTATAGCAACCCCAGAGGCACTTCAAGTGGACAGCTTCTGGTCAAAGGATATTTAATATAATGCCAAGTTTTCAAACTTTGTGGGGTTTTGTTTGTTTGTTTATTTGTTTTTTAAATCCATTACAACTACGCCCTTGGTTCGATCCAGTTGCATCTGTCAAGTAGGAAAATTAGGTACCACCTTGTGTGGGGAGGCTAAATTAACTAATTTATGAGGCTATAAAAAAGACTCCAGCAAAGCACTCCAGCAAAGCATGCGGGGAATGCGGAAGTACTTCATCCATGTCGCAGATGGACGATGAAAGCGACAGCTCCCCTGGCGGCCAGAAAAAGTTAATAGCCTCTGTCTATGTCTGTATATGTTGTATGTCAAATTGGCATTGAATGTTTGCCATATATGTGTACATTGTAATCCGCCCTGAGTCCCCTGCAGGGTGAGAAGGGCAGAATATAAATACTGTAAATAATAAATAATAAAAAATAAATAATATGATAGATAAATAACCAAAAGCGTTACGAATCAATTTTGATCAACTTTAGATTCGGTTTGGTTATTTAGGGTGCTGATTCAAGAAATTGCATTGGATAGACCACATCAGATCTAGTTTCTGATACAGAACATATGCCATCCAGTAGTCGCCATCTGCTCGCCCATAGAAATCCATATTAATAATCTAGAGCTGATGTGGTAGTAGGAATCTTTTGTGGGGAGTCAGCCTCTCCCCTTCCGACATCCCTGTTGCCTCGGCACTCTAAGAGAGTTTAGCGAGATCAGTCGCTCTTGTTGCCGCATGCTTTCAAGGCAATGGTGTAGTAATGGTGAGGTCGCAGATCATATTTTCACATCCAAGCAAGCATCCAACACTGATATTCTTGCCCCTTCCCTTTGTCCAATGTTGGATCCCCCCTTCTTTACAGGCCCAGGTGGTAGGAATACTGGGTTGCAAGGAAGAGGCTGCAAACGAGGCTCTGGCAGCAGCAGCCTCCTCAAAGGCAGATAAGGAAAGAAGAGTCAAATGCTGGGGAAATGGAGGGGGTGGGCATTGGAGCCTTCACAGTCCCCTTCTTTCAACCCAGTCAACCCCTCCTGTCGCCTGAGCCTGCGAATGGGGTCTGGCAGCATCAGAGTATGCTACTGTCTGGGATTCTACTACCGTCAAGAACCAATCTACTATTATTCAATGCCACAACATGCGTGTGGCATTGAGCAATAATCCAAGGATTCTCCACCTCCTGAAAGAAATACAAACTCAAAAGTCACATCATTTTTTCAATTAAGTCTCATTATGGTGTTCTGTCTGCATATTATAAAATTAAAAAGGTTGGGAACCACCGACGGACCTCAAATGGCGGTCACTTTGAAACAACTTTGGCCAGCGCTTGCCTGTCCTGCCCTTGCCCGCCAGGTTGCCAGACGCCAAAACCCTTGGCATTGACAGGTTGCCAGACGCCAAAACCCTTGGCATTGACAAGTGGCTTTGTTTGTGCTTCCTTATGTCACCCGGCCTCCTCCTTCATCACCACCATCCATTATTGTTATGAACTCGTCAAGGTCGGCAAGACAAGGAACATGTAGCTTCTTTTGTTTTTGGCCAAGAGAGACAGGCAGGCCAGGTCTGCTTCTGTATTGCCTTCCTGACTTCACGACGGCGTTTTCCCCAGACAAGAAGACAGGATTCCTCTCAAAAGAGGCCAAAGGAGGGGGGTTTTGTGAGGGTTCAAATGCATGTATATGTTGCTCTCTAGCTTTGAGACAATTTTTCACCCACCACCACACCAGAGTCCAGTACTACCAGAATCATGGACTTGAGAGCCGAGACCAGAAAGCCATCTTTATGGCAATGTTGTCTCCTCTGAGAGGCACCAAGTAAACACCACTTAATTTAAGCCCGCCCAAAAACCATGAGATCATGCTGAATGCACCTGGACTTTAAGGCCTCCTCACGGAGTCTAATTAGAATGTCTAATTAGTCTATCCTTCACTCCTTCCATCCGCAAACCTAATCTGGCTTCATGGGAAAATTCCCCATTTCACAAGGGAACTGAAATCTTCACTTTCTGTTGCCTGGGAACAAACAACGGCTTCCTCGGCCTGCAGTTCTCTTGGATCACTAGCAGACTCTTCACTTTGAAACCTATCAATTCCTTCAACCTCTGAAACGTCAGAAGAATCCCCAGCCACTTGCCGAGCCACAACAGTGTAATAGTTAAAAATCCATTTCTGCTAATCACACAATGTCCAAAACCAGGCATGAAAGGGTTAAGAACAGAGGAGTGATCTGGGCATGCCTTAGACTAAGAGGAAAAGGACTGCATGCCACACCCATGGGCAGGCTTTGAATAATGAGATCTGATAAGAAGAGCATATGGAATCATAGAATCATAGAGTTGGAAGAGACCACATGGGCCATTTAGTCCAACCTCCTTCTTCCATGTAGGAAAAGCACAATCAGAGTATTCCTGACAGATGGCTATCCAGCCTCTGCTTAAAAGCTTCTAAGGAAGGAGCTTCCAACAGACTCCAAGGCAGAGAGTTCCACTGTTGAACAGCTATTCTTATGGAAATGAAGTTCTTCTTAATGTTCAGGTGGAATCTCCTCTCCTGTCTCCACTGAGTCCTAGTCTCCAGGGCAGAAAACAATTCTGCCTCCTCTTCCTTATGACACCCGTTCACATATTTATACATGGCTCCTCTCATGTCTCCACTCAGCCTTCTCTTCTGCAGGATAAACAGACCCAGCTCCTGTTTAAGATGCTCCTCAGAGGGATTATTCATGGTCTCCAGACCTTTGACCTTTGAGTCATCTTCTTCCACTGGACAGTGGGGCCCAGAATTGGACAGAATTGATTCCAGGTAAAGAGGTTTAATCGAAGCAGAATACAAAGGTGCCATGACTTCCTTTGATCTGGATACTGGACTCCTTTGAATGCAGCCCAAAATCCCATTGGCGTTTTGAGCTGCTGCATCACACTCTTGTCTCATGTTCAGCTTGTTCTCCATGAAGACTCCAAGATATTTCTCACATGGACTGTTATGGAGGCAGGCATCACCTGTCCTGTATCTTTGCATTTCATTTTTTCTGCCTAAGTGTAGGATCTTACATTTGTCCTTGTTGAAATTCATGTTGTTAGTTTAGGCCAATCAGCTCTCTAATCAGTTGAGGTCGTTTTGAATCCTGATCCTGTCCTCTGGAGTAGTGGCTCTCCCTCCTCATTTGATGTCATCTGCAAACTTGATAAGTATTCCCTCTAAACCTTCGTCCAAGTTATTAATACATATGTTGAACAGAACTGGGCCCAGGACTGAACCCATTTCATGGCACCCAAATAGTCACTTCTTTCCAGGATGAAGAAGTGGAACCATTGGAGAGAAGCACCCTTTGGGTTTGGTTGCTTAACCAATTACAGTTCCACCTAATAGTAGCATTGCCAAGCCCACATTGGACTAGTTTGCTTGCAAGAAGGTAATGGGGGACTGTGTCAAAGGCCTTGCTGAAATCAAGATATCCTCCATCCACAGCATTCTTTGCATCTACCAAGCTTGTAACTCTATAAAAAAAGAGATCAGATGAGTCTAGCATGGCTTTTTTTTTTTTTTTGAGGAATCCATGCTGGCTTTGAGTAATCACAACATTCCTTTCTAAGTGATTGCAGGCTCCTTCATGATGTGCTCCAGAATCTTTCCTGGTTTTGATGTCCGGTTGACTGGACACTGGTCATTGTTTGGGTCCTTTCTTTAATTTCGGGACAACACTGGCCCTCCTCCAGTCTTCTTATGGGACTTCTCCAAGAATCCTCAAAGATTATTGTCAGTTGTTCCAAAATGACTTCTGCTAGTTCCTACAATACTCTTGGATGTAGTTCATCTGGCCCTGGAGACCTGAATTCATTTAGAGTTGCCAAGTATTCCTGAGACATATTCCTATTGTGAGATCAAAATGGAGCATGTAGAAACAAAAAATATCATGTCCTACCATGAATACCAGTAGTCTATGGAAATCTGGTTGGACGGAGACGTGAAAATATGCATCTTTTAAATTTATGGTGGCAAACCATGTTCCCCTCTGGCAATAGAGAGAGAATTGTAGAGGGTGTTGCCATCCGGAACTTGCAGGAGTGAACATAATGGTTCAGGTCCTGCAAATCCAAAACCGGCCTTTGGCTTTTATCCTTTTTAAGAACCAAAAAATATCAAGAGAGAAAAGAAAACTGGAAAGCCGATGGGCGCAAAGGCCCAATCACACCTTTATTTATTTATTTACTATATTTCTATCCTGCTCTATTTCACCCTGAAGGGGACTCAGAGCAGCTTCCAGTTTGGCCATCTCAGTGCCACATTACAAATACAAAATATATAAGTACATCATATTAAACAATAAAACAGAGAAAACAAATCAATACAATTAAAACTGTTAAAAACATAACCCAAGTCCCATGGTCGTCATTTGTGCTGCCACATTTATGTCGATTCCATACTGCACTATTCCCCAAATGCATGGTTCCACAGTCAGGTTTTAATTTTCCTCCCGAAAAGCAGGAGGGGGGAAGCCGATCTAATCTTGCTGGGAAGGGCGTTCCATAGCTGAGGGGCCACCACTGAGAAGGCCCTGTCCCTGGTCCCCACCAGTCGTGCCTGTGAAGGAGGCAGGACTGAGAGCAGGGCCTCCCCAGAGGATCCTAGTATCCAGAATGGTCCATCGAGGGAGATACATTCGGACAGCTAAACTGGGCCAGAACCTTCTAGGGTTTTATAGGCTAAAGCCAGCACTTTGAATTCTGCTCAGTAGCAAACTGGCAGCCAGTGGAGCTGGCATAACATGAGGGATGTCCACTCCCTATACATCACTCCAATGAGGAACCTGGCTGCTGCCTGTTGGACCAATTGAAGCTTCCAAACAGTCTTCAAAGGCGACCCCACGTAGAGTGCATTGCAGTAGTCTATTTGAGATGTAACCAGAGCATGGACTACCATGGCCAAGTCTGACTTCTCAAGGTTTGGGAACAGTTAGCAATGCTCCTCTGGCCACCGCCGAAACCTGAAGTTCCAGGCTCAACTATGAATCCAGGATCACTCCCAAACTGCAAACTTGTGTCTTCAGGGGGAATGTCATCTCTACGCAGATGATGTTTAGCTCTATCACTCCTTCCCACCTGTCACTAAGGAGGCTGTTCAGGTCCTGAACCGGTGCTTGGCAGCTGTGACGCTCCGGATGAGGACAAACAAATTGAAACTGAATCCAGACAAGACAGAGGGCCTCCTGGTCAGTCGCAAGACTGAACAGGACACAGGGTTACAGCCTACACTCCCCCTGAAGACACAGGTTCGCAGCTTGGGAGTGATCCTAGACTCATCGCTAAGCCTGGAACCCCAGGTCTCAGCGGTGGCTAGGGGAGTTTTTGCACAATTAAAAGTTGTGCACTAGCTGCACCCGTACTTTGGGAAGTCAGACTTGGCCACGGTGGTCCACACTCATGTTACATCCCATATAGATTACTGCAATGCACTCTATGTGGGGTTGCCTTTGAAGACTGTTTGGAAGCTTCAATTAGTCCAACACTCAGCAGCCAGGTTGTTCACTGGAGCAGCATCCAGAGAGCATACAACCCCACTGCTGTGCCAGCTCTACTGGCTGCCGGTCTGCTTCCGAGCACAATTCAAAGTGCTGGTTTTAACCTTTAAAGCCCTGTACGGTTCCAACCCAGATTACCTGTCCAAATGTATCTCCCATTACGAACCATCATGAAGTTTAAGATCAGCTGGAAGGGCCCTGCTCTCGATCCCAACACCATCGCAAATGCGACTGGTGGGGAAGAGAGACAGGACCTTCTCAGTGGTGGCTCCTCACCTGTGGAACTCCCTTCCCAATGACATCAGACTAACCCTGTCACCCATGTCCTTCAGAAAGAAACTTATAATAATAATAATAATAACACTTTATTTATACCCCGCTACTATCTCCCCAAGGGACTAGGTGCGGCTTACATGAGGCCGAGCCCAAAATACAACAATACAAGCAATAACAATAACAATACAAGCAATTTAAAACAAAACAATAAAACAATAACATAAGCATTATCAATAGGACAACACACTTTAAAATCTATGGGTAGGCCAAATGTAATTAAAATTTAAAAGATTAAAAATAATGCTGGACATGGGCGGAAAAGTGATGGGGCGGTTTGTGAGAACATACGAGCAGACCTAAAACAATAAAAAGTGCTTTGGAGGACAAAGTGCTATAGGATCATTATTCTGGGGAGGCACACTGGAACAACCACGTTTCCAGCTCCTCTTAAAGACTGTTGGGGCATGCCTGATGTCCTTGGGGAGTGAGTTCCAGAGTTGAGGGGCCACCACCGAAAAGGCCCTCTCTCTCGTCCCCACCAGTCACACTTGCGATGCAGGTGGGAGTGTGAGCAGGGCCTCTCCAGATGATCGAAGAGATCATGTGGGTTCGTATACAGAGATGCGGTCACGAAGGTAGGCGGGTCCCAAACCGTTCAGGGCTTTGTAGGTAAGAACCTGCACCTTGAATTGGGTCGGAAAATGAATGGCAGCCAGTGGAGCTCCTTGAACAGGAGGGTTGACCACTCCCTGTAAGGAGCCCCGGTTAACAACCTGGCTGCCGCCCGTTGGACCATCTGGAATTTCCGAGCCGTTTTCAAGGGCAGCCCCACGTAGAGTGCATTACAGTAATCCAGTCTAGAGGTGACTAAGGCATGGACCACCCTGGCCAGATCCGCCTTCACGAGGTACGGTCGCAGTTGGCGCACGAGTCTTAATTGTGCAAAGGCCCTCCTGGCCACCGCCGACGCCTGAGCCTCAAGCGTAAGTGATGAATCCAGGAGGACACCCAAACTGCGGACCTGTGACTTCAGGGGGAGTGCAACCCCGTCCAACACAGGTTGCCACCCTATACCCCGATCCGGTTTACGATCTACCAGGAGGACCTCTGTCTTGTCGGGATTAATCTTCAGCTTGTTCGTCCTCATCCAGACAGCCACAGCGGTCAGGCACTCGTCCAGCACCCGAGGGGCTTCCTTGGAGTTAGGTGGAAAAGAGTAGTAGAGTTGTGTCATCTGCGTAGAGATGGCACCCAACTCCAAAACTCCGGATGACCTCTCCCAGCGGTTTCATGTAGATGTTAAAAAGCATGGGAGACAGAATGGAACCTTGCGGGACCCCACAGGTCAAAGGCCAGGGGTCCGAGCAGGCATCTCCCAGCTTCACCATCAGGGGGCAACCCTCCAAGGCCCATCCCGGAGAGTCGTCCCAGAAGGATATCATGATCAATGATATCAAAAGCCTCTGAGATGTCCAAGAGAACCAACAGGGTCACACTCCCCCTGTCCAGCTCCCTACGGAGGTCATCCACCAAGGCGACCAAAGCCATCTCAGTACCGTGGCCAGGCCTGAAGCCAGACTGTGACTGGTCCAGATAGTTGATGTTAAAACCCGGTTATGGGACCAAGCCTTTGAACAGTAGAAGTAGCCATCAGGAATATGACTCAAAGTGATATGAATGACAATGGACTGACCCAGACACTGGTTTTAAACCGGCATGATTTTAAACAAATGTCTTATTAATGTAATGTATTTTAATGAATTGTTTTTAATGTATTTTTATGATTGTGGTTAGCACTTGAACGCGTGTTTGTTGTGAAGCCGCCCTGAGCCCCCCTCCCCCCCCCCCCGGGCGGGGTGTGTGTGTGAGAAGGATAAGGCACAAATGTACTAAATAAAAAAAACCCATCCAGCACAAGCCTATACCCTGTTCGGCCTTGCAACTGACCAGGTATACRTCTGTCTTGTCTGGCTTCGATTTCAATTTGTTCGACCTCATCCAGAACAGCCTCCTTAGCAACAGGTGGAAAGGTTTGATTGAGTTGGACATCATCTGCGTACAGATTGCATCAAACTCCAGAACTCTGGTTGATCTCTCTTAGCAGCTTCATGTAGATGTTAAACAACATGGGAGACAGTACTGAACCTTGTGGGACCCCACAATACAATGGTTGCAGGGCTGAGCTAGTGTCCCCCAGCGACACCTTCTGAGGATGACCCTCCAGGAAGGACCGGAGCCACTGCAGAACAGTGCCTCCAAGCCCCATTCCCACGAGGCATCTCAGAAGGACACCATGGTCTACGGTATCAAAGGCTACCTTTCTCAAGAAGTGCCCACAGCTCCTTCCATAAGACAGCGGGTATATTTTCCATCTTCATTGCTATAATACTACATCTTGTTGATGGGAAGCTTCCCACTTGAGTGGAAATCATCTATTGGACAGACGGCAATCTCTTTAACCTCAGCAGACTGAAAGCCAAAACCAAGGTTACAACATCTGTTATAGAACTCCAATATACTGATGACAATGTCATCTGTGTGCATTCAGAAGAAGACCTACAAGCCACTCTAAACACCTTCGCAGAACCATACAAGAAGCTCAGCCTGTCACTGAACATCAAGAAAGCCAAGGTGCACTTCCAGCAGTCACCGACCAATCCCTCTATATTGCCAGAAATACAGCTTAATGGTGTAACATTAGAAAATGTTGACCATTTCTGCTCCCTTGGCAGCCACCTCTCCACAAAAGTCAACATTGACACTGAAATACAACACCTCTTGAGCTCTACAAGTGCAGCATTTTTCCGAATGAAGCACAGAGTGTTTGAGGACCGGGACATCCATAGGGATACCAAGGTGCTTGTTTATAAAGCTACTAGCTGACCCCTGCCATGTGTTGCTGTGGCCCAGTCTGTGTATTTGTGTTTTGTGTGTGTGTGTATTTGTGTGTTTGTGTATATATGTATTTGCGCATGCATTGTAATTTTTTTTGGGTTTTTTGCTTTGTAGGTATCTTGTGCTCTGTTTTCCAGTATTTTTATGAGTGATGGTCACTCGTTGGCCTGATAGGTGTGTTGTGTTCAAATTTGGTGTCAATTCATCCAGTGGTTTTTGAGCTAAGTTAATCCCACAAACGAACATTACATTTTTATATAGATAGACTAGCCGACCCCTGCCACGTGTTGCTGTGGCCCAGTCTGTGTATATGTGTTTTGTGTGTGTGTGTATGTGTGTGTATATATTTTTGCATATGTGTATTTATGTGGTTATGCACATATGTTGTAAGGTAATGTATTTTTATTTTATTTATTTTTTGCTTTTTAAGTCTGTTCTGCTGTGTTTTTCAGTGTTTTAATGAGTGACGGTCCCTCGTTGGCCTGATAGGTGTCTCGTGTCCAAATTTGGTGTCAATTCGTCCAGTGGTTTTTGAGTTATGTTAATCCCACAAACGAACATTACATTTTTTATATAGATAGATTGTCCTCCCAACCCTGCTTTATGCCTGTGAAACGTGGATAGTCTACAGATGTCACATGCAACTCCTGGAACAATTCCATCAGCGCTGCCTCTGAAAAATCCTGCAAATCTCTTGGGAAGACAAGCAGGCAAATGTCAGCATGCTGGAAGAAGCAAAGACCACCAGCATTGAAGTGATGCTCCTCCACCATCAACTCCACTGGACTGGCCATGTTGTCCGAATGCCTGATCACTGTCTCCCAAAGCAGTTGCTCTGCTCCGAACTCAAGAACGGAAAATGGAATGTTGGTGGGCAGGAAAAGAGATTTAAAGATGGACTCAAACCCAACCTTAAAAACTATGGTATAGACACCGAGAACTGGGAAGCCCTGGCCCCTGAGTGCTCTAGCTGGAGGTCAGCTGTGACCAGCAGTGCTGTAGAATTTGAAGAGGCACGAATGGAGGGCGAAAGAGAGAAACGTGCCAAAAGGAAGGCGACCAGGACCGCCTTCCACCTGGAAACTGATGCCCTCACTGCGGGAGAATATGCAGATCAAGAATAGGGCTCCTCAGTCACCTATGGACCCACCGCCAGGACACCGAACTTGGAAGATAATCTTACTCGGACAACAAGGGATCGCCTAAGTAAGTAAGACAGCGGAGGAAGGGGATGTACACAGATGGCCCAACATGGGCTGTGTTTGCAACTTGAGGCCATAGCCATTCTGTACTACATCCAATACCCAGGGATCCGTAGTAATTCTCTGATACACGGGCAAAAAATTCTGAGACATGCTCCAAAAACTGTGCAGAGTTGCCGGGTATTCCTGAGACATATAAATGTCTCAGGCGCCGTGATTTATTTCTCTTTCGACGGACCACAGTGATGAGTGAGTGTGAATGTGTATATAGTTCAGGAAATGTAAGTAAAGGCAAGAAAGCTGCTCGAAGTGAGCAGAAGATAAGGCAGATGATCTCCAGCCTCAAAAGAGTCGAACTAATTGCGGAGGCGACAACAACTGGATTCTATGTCTCCCCTTCTGGCCACTAGAGGCTGCCCATGGGCAAGCCAAGCCAAATGTGCCTCTCTCTGTTCGGATGGAATGAGCCCAAAAAAGAGATTTGTTTAACAATCCTTGGGAATCCCCCTGCCTCCTCCGCAGAGCAATTCTGCACCAAATTGAAATGAGAGCAAGCCAGCGGAAGAACATGAGAAATGTAGACGAGCAAATGGACCCAAGATTAGAGGCAAGAGAGGGGCCGTTGCCAAGGCCACAAAGAAGAAAGGGTAGATAGATAGAGTAATATAGAGTAATATAGAGAGATGGTATATAGATAGGTATATAGATAGAGTGAAATAGAGAGATGACTGATTGATTGATTGATTGAATGATATAGAGATATGGATAGATGATAGAATTAAAAAGATAGATCAATACAGAGATAGAAAAGGAGATCAAAAGGTAAAGTGATAGAGATCAATGGAGCGAGAGAGGTAGATCGAGGTGATAGATAAGGGAGGGTGGCAGAGAGAGTGTAGAGAGATGAGTAGATAGATAAAAAGATAATGTGATAGATAGATAGATAGATAGATAGATAGATAGATAGATAGATGATAGACAGAGAGATAGATAAGATAGAGGTATATAAAGAGAACATAATGGATGGGTGGAGAGAAAGAGAAGAGAAAGGATGTATAGCTAAATGGATAGAGAGATAGAGTTATATAGAAAGAAGATAATGGATGAATGGATAGAGAGATACATAGACAGACAGACAGACAGACAGATAGAGGGATATAGAGAGAACATGATGGATGGATGGATGGATGGATGGATGGATGGATGGATGGATAGATAGATAGATAGATAGATAGATAGATAGATAGATGTATAAACAGATGGAAAGAGAGATAAAGTGATATAGAAAGAAGATGATGGATGGATGGATGGATGGATGGATGGATGGATGGATAGATAGATAGATAGATAGATAGATAGATAGATAGATAGACAGAAGGATATAGAGAGAACATGATGGATGGATGGATGGATGGATGGATGGATGGATGGATAGAGAGAGTGATATCGAGAGATGACTGCTAGTATAATTAAAGAGATAGAAAAGGTGATCAAAAGATAGAGTGATAGATATCGATAGATATAGATAGAGAAGGTGGTAGATAGAGGGGGTGGTAGAGAGAGTGTAGATAGGTAAATAGAAAGATAGAGTGATATAATTGATTGATTGATTGATTGATTGATCGATATGATTGATAGATACACAGAGTGATATAGAGATGATATAGAGATAGATAGAGAGATATAGAGAGAAGACAATGGATGAACAGACGATTGGGAGATAAAGTGATATAGAGAGAAGATGAAGGATGGCTGGATGGATGGATAGACAGACAGATAGGGGATAGGGGTATATAGAGAAATAATAATGGATGATGGATAGAGATAGAGATAGATAGATAGATAGATAGATAGATAGATAGATAGATAGATAGATAGGACGATGGATGGATGGATGGATGGATAGATAGATAGATAGATAGATAGATAGATAGATAGAGTGATATAGAGAGAAGAACATGGATGTATAGATCGATAGATAGAGAGAACATGATGGATGGATGGATGGATAATGGATAGATGTGTAGACAGACAGGCAATGGGTCTGTATTGTCCACCAGAATGGACCAGATCCGACCAAGCAATGGGTTTATATTCTCCATCATAATGGACCTGGCCCGACCAGATAATGGGTCCTCCAGAATGGACCCGATCCGACCAAGCAATGGGTGTATCTTCTGTGTCTATATATTCTGTGTCTATATTCAATGGGTCTATATTCTTGGCTGTGAAACTCCCTCCCCAGGGATATTAGATCAACCCCCTCCCTCCTGACCTTCTGCAAGAAAGTGAAAATGTGGCTTTGTGACCAAACTTTTAGAGAAGTTATGCAATACATAGACTTGGAACAAGGGGCAATGACCATTGGAACTGCCCGGACTACACTCGTGGATTTCATGTTTAACGCTGAATGTATTATTTTTAAATGTTTTAATTGTTTTCAATGTACTTTTAAATACTATTTTAATATTTATTTAAGTGTACGTTGTGTTTTAAGGTATGTAAAGCCACCTTGAGTCCTTTCTGGGGTGAGAAAGGTGGGGTAGAAATGTCATAAATAAATGAATGAATAAATACATTCTGCATCAGAATGGACTCGTTCCGACCAGGCAATTGATCTATATTATCCAACAGAATGGATCCGATCCAACCAGGCAATGGGTCTATATCCTCTACCAGAATGGACCCAATCCGACCAGGCCATGGGTCTGTATTCTCCACCGGAATGGACCTGATCCGACCAAGCAATAGGTCTATATTCTCCATCAGAATGGACCCGATCTGACCAAGCAATGGGTCTATATTCTCCATCAGAATGGACCCGATCCGACCAGGCAATGGGTCTGTATTCTCCATCAGAATGGACTCGATCTGACCAGGCAATGGGTCTATATTCTCCATCAGAATGGACCCGATCTGACCAAGCAATGGGTCTATATTCTCCATCAGAATTGACCCGATCCGACCAGGCAATGGGTCTATATTCTCCATCAGAATGGACCCGATCCGACCAGGCAATGGGTCTGTATTCTCCATCAGAATGGACCCGATCTGACCAAGCAATGGGTCTATATTCTCCATCAGAATGGACCCGATCCGACCAGGCAATGGGTCTGTATTCTCCATCAGAATGGACTCGATCTGACCAAGCAATGGGTCTATATTCTCCATCAGAATGGACCCGATCCGACCAGGCAATGGGTCTGTATTCTCCATCAGAATGGACTCGATCTGACCAGGCAATGGGTCTATATTCTCCATCAGAATGGACCCGATCTGACCAAGCAATGGGTCTATATTCTCCATCAGAATTGACCCGATCCGACCAGGCAATGGGTCTGTATTCTCCACCAGAATGGATCCGATCCGGCCAAGCAATGGGTCTATATTCTCCACCAGAATGGACCCGATCTGACCAAGCAATGGGTCTGTATTCTCCATCAGAATAGACCCTATCTGACCAAGCAATGGGTCTACATTCTCCATCAGAACAGACCCGATCCAATCAAGCAATGTGTTTATATTCTCTACCGGAACAGACATAATCTGACCAAGCAATGGGTCTATATTCTCCATTAGAATGGACCAGATCTGAACAAGCAATGGGTCTATATTCTCCAATAGAATGGACCTGATCCAGCCAAGCAATGGGTCTATATTTCCTATCAGAATGGACCCGATCCGACCAAGCAATGGGTCTATATTCTCCATCAGAATGGCCCAATCCAACTGAAAAATCATGTTTTTTCCACCAAAATGGACACAATCCAAGCAAGCAATGGGCCCATATTCTCCACCAAAGTGGCCCCAATCCAAGCGATCAGTCATCTGTATTCTCTAATGGACCTAATAGAAGCCAACAATGGGTCTACATTTTCCTTCAGAAGACTGATGGTTATATGAGATGGATCTGCTTTGGGTTTTAGTCCGAAACTTTATGGGAGATATACATGGTTCTATAAGACAGGTCTGCTTTGATTTTAGTCCAGAACTTTATGGGAAATATACATGGCTCTATAAGATGGATCCGCTTTGGGTTTTAGTCCAGACCTTTATGGGAGATATACATGGTTCTATAAGATGGATCCGCTTTGGGTTTTAGTCCGGAACTTTATGAGAAAAATACATGGTTCTATAAGATAGACTCCCCCCCCCAAACACACCCCTTTATATCCCATAATGCCCCCCCCCCCACGTTTAACACTCCCCCATTGACTACCTGTGCAAACTCCTATTGGCCAATATAGAAACATCACTGAAGGCATTCTCCCATTGGGAGAGAGAGATCAGTAGAGCAACAGGCCATAGAGTTGGTGGGGCGGGATTGGAGAGAGCAGCATGGAAGGCATTGGAAAAAAGGTTTGGAGGCAATGGAGGACAAGAGTAGAGAGTTGCGTGGGGCTGATCAATAGGGATCAATTGGAGA
Source organism: Anolis sagrei ordinatus (assembly GCF_025583915.1). Classification (NCBI taxonomy): domain Eukaryota; kingdom Metazoa; phylum Chordata; class Lepidosauria; order Squamata; family Anolidae; genus Anolis; species Anolis sagrei. The sequence goes on from NW_026847771.1 coordinate 60,922,053, forward strand.
AGAGTCTTGTCAACATTGGTCTTTGTCAACACTGTTCAATAGAGATGCCTGGATTGATGAATGGCCCATAGAGATGTAGTGATAAATTGATAGAAACAGATAGATAGATAGATAGATAGATAGATAGATAGATAGATAGATAGGGTGATAGATAAAAGAGGATGATCAAGAGAGTGCAAATATAGATAGAGGATGGATGGATGGATGGATGGATGGATGAATAGATAGAGTGATAGAGAAAGAAGATGATGGATGGATGGATGGATGGATGGATAGATGGATGGATGGATGGATAGATAGATGATAGATAGATAGATAGATAGATAGAGGGATGTAGAGAGAACATGATGGATGGATAGATGGATGGATAGGGTGATATAGAGAGAAGACAATGGATGTATTGATAGATGGCTAGATGGATCGATGGTTGGAGTTATATGCAGTGGAGGGGGGTTGCAATGGAGGGGGGTCCTGGAGCCATGGGAGTGGGGTCTTGTCCACATCAGGGTGGGGAGTTGAATAGATAGATAGATAGATAGATAGATAGATAGATAGATAGATAGGACAATTGATGTATACATAGATGAGTGGTTCCCAACGTTTGGTCCTCTAGTTGTTTGGGACTTCAAGTCCCAGACATCCCAGCCAGTTTACCAGCTGTAAGGTGTAGGTAGATAGATGGATGGTGTAGATAGATAGATGGACTGATGTATGGATGGATGTATAGATAGATAGAGGGCCAGAGAGAGAAGTGATAGACAAATAGTTCTATGGATGAAGACTGCAATGGAGGCGTTCGTGGAGGTGTGGAAGTGGGGTCTTGCTACCTATCAATGAATGGAAGGATGGATAGATGGATGGTCATGTTTACCTTTGAGCTCGTCCTCAGGGATGTCGGGGGTAATGGATAGATAGATAATGTGATATAGAGAGAAGACAACAAATGTATTGCTCGGTGGATAGATAGATGGATGGATGGATACACAGAGTGATATGCAATGGAGGAGGGGTTCTGGAAGTGTGGGAGTGGGGTCTTGTCTTGTCCACATGCGGGGGATGGGGGAGTTGAATGGATGAATGGATAGATAGATAGATAGATAGATAGATAGATAGATAGATAGATGATAGATAGGGAAGACAATAGAAGTATAGCTAGATCAGTGGTTCCCAACCCTTGGTCCTCCAGATGTTTTGGACTTTAAGTCCCAGAAATCCCAGATAGCTTAGCAACTGTAAGGAATTGTGGGAGCTGAAGTCCAAAACACCTGGAGGACCAAGGGTTGGGAACCACTGATGTAGAAAGATGGATGGATGGATGGACGGATGTATAGATAGATAGAGGGACAGAGAGAGAAGTGATAGATGAATAGGTGTATGGATGAAGACTGCAATGGTGGGGGGTCCTGGAGGCGTGGTAGCATGGTCTTGATGCCCATCAAGCTATCAATGGATAGGTGGATGGATAGGGTGATACAGATATTAGATAGATAGATAGATAGATAGATAGATAGATAGATAGATAGATAGATAGATAGATAGGCAAGACAATGGTGTATACATAGATCAGTGGTTCCCAACCTTTGGTCGTCTAGTTGTTTTGGACTTCAAGTCCCAGAAATACCAGCCAGCATACCAGTTGTAAGGTGTAGGTAGATAGATGGACGAATGGAAGTATAGACAGATAGAGGGACAGAGAGAGAAGTGGTAGATAAATAGGTCTATGGATGAAGACTACAAAGGAGGGGGCTCCTGGAGGTGTGGGAAGGTGGTCTTGATGCCCATCAAGCTATCAATGGATGGGTGGATGGATAGGGTGGTACAGAGCTTAAATAGATGATAGATAGATAGATAGATAGATAGATAGATAGATAGGGAAGACAATGGATGCATAGATAGACAAGTTGTTCCTCCAGTTGTTTTGGACTTCAAGTCCCAGAAATCCCAGCCAGCTTACCAGCTGTAAGGTGTAGGTAGATAGATGGATGGTATAGATAGATAGATGGACTGATGTATGGATGGATGTATAGATAGATAGATAGATAGATAGATAGATAGATAGAGGGCCAGAGAGAGAAGTGGTAGATCAATAGGTCTGTGGATGAAGACTGCAAAGGAGATGTGGGAAAGTCCTGGAGATGTGGGAACGTGGTCTTGATGCCCATCAAGGTATCAATGGATGGGTGAATGGATAGGGTGATAGAGATTAGATAGATAGATAAATGGATGGATGGATGGATGGATAGATAAGACAATGGATGCATAGATAGACCAGTGGTTCCTCCAGTTGTTTTGGACTTCAAGTCCCAGAAATCCCAGCTGTAAGGTGTAGGTATATAGATGGATGGACGGAAGTATAGACAGATAGACGGACAGAGAGAGAAGTGGTAGATAAATAGGTGTATGGATGAAAACTGCAAAGGAAGGGGGTCCTGGAGACGTGGGAACGTGGTCTTGATGCCCATCAAGCTATCAATGGATGGGTGGATTGATAGGGTGATACAGAGATTAGATAGATAGATGGATGGATGGATGGGGAAGACAATGGATACATAGATAGACCAGTGGTTCCTCCAGTTGTTTTGGACTTCAAATCCCAGAAATCCCAACTGTAAGGTGTAGGTATATAGATGGATGGAAGGAAGTAAAGACAGATAGACGGACAGAGAGAAGTGGTAGATAAATAGGGGCAAACGAGGGGGGTCCTGGAGATGTGGGAACGTGGTCTTGATGCCCATCAAGCTATCAATTGATAGGGTGATACAGAGGTAAGATAGATAGATGGATGGATGGATGGGGAGGACAATGGATACATAGATAGACCAGTGGTTCCTCCAGGTGTTTTGGACTTCAAGTCCCAGAAATCCCAGCCAGTTTACCAGCTGTAAGGTGTAGGTAGATGGATGGATGGAGGGAAGTATAGAGAGATAGAGGGACAGAGGGAGAAGTGGTAGATGGATGGGTCTATGGATGAAGCCTGCCCTGGAGGGGGCTCGTGGAGGGGCCCCCTCAAGCGGCCCAGGGGTGGTCTTGGTGTTTACCTTCGAGCTCGTCCTCGGGGATGTCGGGGGCGTCGCGGGGGCCGCGTTCCTGGGCGGCCAAGAGGTTGGGCAGCGTGTAGATGCCGCGGTACATCAAGGCGGCGGTCACCGGGTGGAACGGCATCCTGGGGGAAGGGGTCGCGGCCAGGGGCCCCCCTTGGCATCCAGGAAGGAATCAAGGAAGGACGGAGGAAAAACGGAGAGGAAGCCTTCCTTCTCTGCCTGCCTCACTCACTCACGCCTTCATTCACATTCCAGGCACGCGTCCCCTTCCCTCGTTCTCTCCTCCTCCTTCTCCTCCTCCTCCTCCTCCTCTCCAATGCGCATCACACATTGGGGAAGGAGGGAAGGAAGGAAAACAGGGAAGGAGGAATGAATGAGTGAGTGAGTGGAAGGAAGGCTAAAGCAAGGCAAAGGAGAGCCTTCTCTCTTTCTCTCTCTCTTCGGGGAGAGAAGGCGGGTTATCAATAAAGTCTTATTATTATTATTATTATTATTATTATTATTATTATTATTACTACTATTATTAGCTCCCCAGTTCCCTTCTCTCTCTCTCTCTCTTGTCTCCTTCCTTCCTTCACCTACAAGGCACACATCCCCTTCTCTCTCTTTCCCTCCTCCTCTTTGGCAAGGTGCATCGGAAGTAAGGAAGGAAGGTTGATAAGGAAGAGATAGGAAGGAAGGAAAGAAGGAAGGAAGGAAGGAAGGAAGGAAGGAAGGAAGGAAGGAAGGAAGAAGGAAGGAAGGAGAAAGAGAGAGAAGGAAGGAATAGAAGGAAGGGATAGGAAGGGAGGGAGGGAGGAAGATTGATGGATATAAGAAAGAGATAGAAAGGAGGAAGAGATAGGAGGGATTGACTAGAAGGAAGGAAGGAAGGAAGGAAGGAAGGAAGGAAGGAAGGAAGGAAGATTGATGGATATAAGAAAGAGATAGATAGATAGATAGATAGATAGATAGATAGATGGATAGGAATGAGAGAGAAGAGGGAAGAAGGGAAGGAAGAATTGAATAAAAGGAAGTGATAGGAAGGAAGGAAGGAAGGAAGGAAGAGGGAAGGAAGGAAAAAGGAATAAGGATATAAGAAAGAGATAGATAGATAGATAGATAGATAGATAGGAAGGAAGGAAGGAAGATGGATATAAGAAAGAGCTAGACAGATAGGAATGAGAGAGAAGAGGGAAGAAGGGAAGGAAGGATTGAATAAAAGGAAGTGATAGGAAGGAAGGAAGGAAGGAAAAGGAAGGAAGGAAGGAAGGAAGGAAGGAAAAGGGAAGGAAGGAAGGAGAGGTGGAAAAAGAGGAAAGCAATAGGAAGGAAGGAAGGAAGGAAGGAAGGAAGGAAGGAAGGAAGGAAGGAAAGAGAGAGAATAAGGAAGGGGGAAGGAAGGATTGGATAGAAGGAAGGGATAGGAAGGAAAGAAGATTGATGGATATAAGGAAGAGATAGATAGATAGATAGAGAGATAGATAGATAGATAGATAGATAGGAATGAGAGAGAAGAAGGAAGGAAGGAGGGAAGGAAGGATTGAATAAAAGGAAGGAATAGGAAGGAAGGAAGAAAAAAGAAGGAAGGAAGGAAAAGGGAAGGAAGGAAAAAGGAAGGAAGGAGAGGTGGAAAAAGCGGAAAGCAATAGGAAGGAAGGAAGGAAGGAAGGAAGGAAGGAAGGAAGGAAGGAAGGAAGGAAGGAAGATAGATAGATAGGAGAGAGAAGAAGGAAGGAGGGAAGGAAGGATTGAATAGAAGGAAGGGATAGGAAGGAAGGAAGAATGATTGATATAAGGAAGAGATAGAAAGGAGGGAAGGAGGAAGAAGAAGGAAGGAAGGGGGAAAGGAAGGAAGGATTGGATATAAGAAAGAGGAGAAGATAGAAGAGAGAGAAGAGGGAAGAAGGGAAGGAAGGAGATAAAGGAGATAGGAAGAAGAGGAAGGAAGAAGGAAAAAGGAAGGAAGGAAGGAAGGAAGGAAGGAAAAGGGAAGGAAGGAAGGAGAGGTGGAAAAAGAGGAAAGCAATAGGAAGGAAGGAAGGAAGGAAGGAAGGAAGGAAGGAAGGAAGGAAGGAAGAGAGAGAGAATAAGGAAGGGGGAAGGAAGGATTGAATAGAAGGAAGGGATAGGAAGGAAAGAAGATTGATGGATATAAGGAAGAGATAGATAGATAGATAGATAGGAATGAGAGAGAAGAAGGAAGGAAGGAGGGAAGGAAGGATTGAATAAAAGGAATAGGAAGGAAGGAAGAAAAAAGAAGGAAGGAAGGAAAAGGGAAGGAAGGAAAAAGGAAGGAAGGAGAGGTGGAAAAAGCGGAAAGCAATAGGAAGGAAGGAAGGAAGGAAGGAAGGAAGGAAGGAAGGAAGGGAGATTGATGGATATAAGAAAGAGATAGATAGATAGATAGGAATGAGAGAGAAGAAGGAAGGAGGGGAGGAAGGATTGAATAAAAGGGATAGGAAGGAAGGAAGGAAGGAAAAGGGAAGGAAGGAAAAAGGAATAAGGATATAAGAAAGAGATAGATAGATAGATGATAGGAAGGAAGGAAGATGGATAAAATAAAAGGAGATAGATAGATAGATAGATAGATAGATAGATGGATGGAATGGATGGAGAGATGGAAGAAGGGAAGGAAGGATTGAATAGGATAGGAAGGAAGGAAGGAAGGAGAAGGAAGGAAGGAGAGGTGGAAAAAGAGGAAAGCAATAGGAAGGAAGGAAGGAAGGAAGGAAGGAAGGAAGGAAGGAGAGAGAATAAGGAAGGGGGAAGGAAGGATTGAATAGAAGGAAGGAAAAAGGAAGGAAGGAGAGGTGGAAAAAGCGGAAAGCAATAGGAAGGAAGGAAGGAAGGAAGGAAGGAAGGAAGGAAGGAAGGAAGGAAGGAGAGAGAATAAGAAAAGAGGGAAGGAAGGAAGGAAGGAAGATTGATGGATATAAGGAAGAGATAGATAGATAGATGAGAGAAGAACGAAGGAGGAAAGGAATGATTGAATAGAAGGAAGGTGTAGGGAGGGAGGAAGGAAGTGAGGAAAAAAGGAAGGAAAGAAGGAAAGAAAGAAGGAAGGAAGGAAGGAAGATGGAAAGGAAGAAAGAAGGAAGGAGAGAAGGGAAAGAGAAACAAGGAGGAAGGAAGGAAGGAGAGAAGGAAAGAAGAGATAGAGGAAGGAAGGAAGGAAGGAAGAGAAGAAGGAAGGAAGGAAGGAGAGAGAGAAGGAAGGAGGGAAGGAAGGATTGAATAGAAAAGGGATAGGTAGGTAGGTAGGAAGGAAGGAAGGAAGGAAGGAAAAAGGGAAGGGAGGGAGGGAGGGAGATTGATGGATATAAGGAAGAGATAGATATATAGAAAGGAAGGAAGGAGAAGAAGGAAGGATGGATTGAATAGCAGGAGGGGGCAGGAAGGAAGGAAGAATGATGGATATAAGGAAGAGATAGATAGATAGATAGATAGATAGATAGATAGATAGATAGATAGGTAGATGAGAGAAGAAGGAAGGAGGAAAGTAAAGACTGAATAGAAGGAAGGTATAGGGAGGAAGGGAGGAAGGAAGGAAGGAATCTTGATGAATATAAGGAAGAGATAGAAAGGAAGAACAGAGAGAGAAGAAGGAGGGAAGATTTGAATAGAAGGGAGGGATAGGAAGGAAGGTTGGTTGATGGATATAAGGAAGAGATAGAAAGGAAGAAAGGAGAAGGGGAAGGAAGGAGGGAAGGAGAATAGAGGGAAGGGATAGGAATGAAGGAAGAAATGAAGAAAGGAAGGAAAAAGGAAGGAAGGAAGGAAAATGGATGGATATAAGGAAGAGATAGAAGGAAAGAAGGAGCAAGGAGAAGGAAGGAGGGAAAGATTGAATAGAAGGAAGGGATAGGAAGGAAGGAAGGAAGGAAGGAAGGAAGGAAGGAAGGAAGGAAGGAAGGCCGATTGATATAATGAAGAGATAGATCAAAAGGAGGGAAGGAGGAAGAAGAAGGAAGGAAGGAAGGAAGGAGGAAAAGAAGGGAGGACTGAATAGAAGCAAGAGATAGGAAGGAAGGAAGATTGATGAATATAAGAAAGATCGATAGAAAGGAAGGAAGGAAGGAGAAGGGAAGGTAGAAGGAAGGAAGGGATAGGAAGGAAGGAAATGAGGGGAGGAAGGAAGGAAGGAAGATTGATGGATATAAGGAAGAGATAGATAGATAGATAGATAGATAGATAGATAGATAGATAGGAGAGAGAAGAAGGAAGGAGGGAAGGAAGGATTGAATAGAAGGAAGGGATAGGAAGGAAGGAAGAATGATTGATATAAGGAAGAGATAGAAAGGAGGGAAGGAGGAAGAAGAAGGAAGGAAGGGGGAAAGGAAGGAAGGATTGAATAGAAGCAAGGGATACGAAGGAAGGAAGGAAGGAAGGAAGGAAGGAAGGAAGGAAGGAAGGAAGGAGAAGGGAAGGAAGGAAGGAAGGAAGGAAGGAAGGAAGGGAGGAAGGGATAGGAAGGAAGGAAATGAGGGGAGGAAGGAAGGAAGGAAGATTGATGGATATAAGGAAGAGATAGATAGATAGATAGATAGATAGATAGATAGATAGATAGATAGAGGAAGGAGAGAGAAGAAGGAAGGAGGGAAGGAAGGATTGAATAGAAGGAAAAGATAGGAAGGAGGAAGGAAGGAAGGAAGGAAGGAAGGAAGGAAGGAAGGAAGGAAGGAAGGAAGGAAGGTTGATGAATATAAGGAAGGAAGATTGATGGATATAAGGAAAAGATTCAAAGGAGTGAAGGGGGGAGAAGTAGGAAGGAAGGAATGAAGGATTGAATAGAAGCAAGGGATAGGAAGGAAGGAAGCAGGGAAGATTGATGGATAAAGAATGAAAGATAGAAGGAAGGAAGGAGAGAGAAGGAAGGAAAGAGAAGAAAGATAGGAAGGAAGGAAGGAAGGAGGAAAGGAAGGAAGAAGGGGAGGGAGGGAGGGAGGAGGGAGGGAGGAAGGAGGAAGAAGGAAGGAAGGAAGGAAGGAAGGAAGGAAGGAAGGAAAAAAAGGAAAGAAGGAAGGAAAGAAAGGGGGAGGGAGGGAGGGAGGAAGGAAAGAAGGAAGGAAGGAAGGAAGGAAGATTGATGGATATAAGGAAGAGATAGATAGATAGATAGATAGATAGATGATAGATAGATAGATAGATAGGAGACAGGAGAGAGAAGAAGGAAAGAAGGAAGGATTGAATAGAAAGAAGGTATAGGGAGGGAGGGAGGGAGGGAGGAAGATTGATGAATATAAGGAAGGAAGATTGATTGATATAAGGAAGATATAGACAGAAAGGAGGGAAGGAGGGAGAAGAAGGAAGGAAGGAGGAAAAGAAGGAACTAAGGATTGACTAGAAGGACTAGAAGGAAGGAAGGAAGGAAGGAAGGAAGGAAGGAAGGAAGGAAGGAAGATTGATGGATATAAGAAAGAGATAGATAGAAAGGAAGGAAGGAGAGAGGAGAAGGAGGGAAGGATTGTATAGAAGGAAGGGATAGGAAGGAAGGAAGGAAGATTGATGGATATAATGAAGAAATAGATAGATGGATAGATAGATAGATAGATAGATAGATAGATAGGAAGGATTGAATAGAAGGAAGGGATACGAAGGAAGGAAGGAAGGAAGGAAGGAAGGAAGGAAGGAAGGAAGGAAGGAAGGAAGGTTGATGGATATAAGGAAGAGATAGATAGATAGATAGATAGGAAGGAGGAGAAGGAAGGAAGGAACTATTGAATAGAAGGAAGGTAGGTTGATGGATATAAGGAAGAGAAACATAGAAAGGAAGGAAGGAGAGAGGAGAAGGAAGGAGGGAAGGAAGGGTGAACAGTGGATTTAGGCTTTTAGTTTAGGACAGGGGAAAGTGCATCAAAGGGCAACACTATAGATGGAACAAACAGAAATGGGATAAATGGTCATTCTCCAAAGGCACATCAGAAGAGCCAAGTTTTCAATTTTTTCTTGAAGGCTACTAAGGTGGGGGCTTGCCTAATCTCACCAGGTAGTGAGTTCCAAAGGTGGGGGGTGGGCCCAGTGGAGAAGCTTTCACCCTCGTTCCCACAAGTCTTGCCTGTGATAAAGGAAGAGGCGAAAGGAGGGCCTCCCCAGAGGATTGGAGGGATCGTGCAGGTTGGTGGTAGGAGATGTGGTCACGAAGGTAGGCAGGTCCCAAACCATTCAGGGCTTTATAGGTAATAACCTGCACCTTGAATTGGGACCAGAAGATGAACGGCAGCCAATGGAGCTCCTTAAATGGAGGGGTTGACCATTCCCTGTAATTCACCCCAGTTATTAATCTGGCTGCCGAACGTTGGACCAACTGAAGTTTCTGGGCTGTCTTCAAGGGAAGCCCCATGTAGAGTGCATTGCAGTAGTCCAATCTAGAGGTAACTAAGGCGTGGACCACAGTGGTCAAGTCAGACTTCATGAGGTATGGTCGCAGCTGGCACATGAGTTTTAATCGTGCAAAGGCCCCCCCAGCCACCGCCGACACCTGTGCATCAAGTGTCAGCGCTCAATCTAGGAGGACCCCCAAGCTGCAGACCTGTGTCTTCAGGTGGGTGTGACCCCGTCAAGCACAGGTTGTCACCCAATACCAAAAGGAAAGGAAAGCAGGAAAGGAAGGAAGGCGAGAGAAGGAGGAGGAGGGAGGGGTTTGAATAGAAGGAAGGAAGGAAGGAAGGAAGGAAGGAAGAAGGAAGGAAGGAAGGAAGGAAGGAAGGAAGGAAGGAGAGGTTGTAAAAATAAAAAGGAAGGATTGAAGAGAGATTGATGGATATGGGGAATAGATAGATAGATAGAAAAGGAAAGAGAGAGAAAGCAAGAAGAACCAAGGAAGGAAGGATTGAATAGAAGTGATAGATAGGAAGGAAGGAAGGAAGGAAGGAAGGAAGGAAGGAAGGAAGGAAGGAAGAAGGGAGGGAGGAAGTGAGGAAAAGGAAGAGAAGGAGGGAAGGAATGAATGAAAAAAGGGGAGGTTGAAAAAAGAAAAAGCGATATGAAGGAAGGAAAGAAGGAAGGAGAGAGAAGAAGGTTTGGTGGTAGAAGGAAGGGATAAATAAGAATAGGGATAACTAGAGTAGGAAAGGAAAGAAGGGATAGGAAGGGAAGAGAAGAAGGAAGAAGAAATGGTGAATATAAGGAAGGGACACGTAGATAGATAGATAGATAGATAGATAGATAGATAGATAGATAGAGAAGAGAAGAGAAGAAGAAAGGAGGGAAGGATTGAATAGAAGAGATAGGAAGGAAGGATGGATAGAAAGGAAGAAGGAAGGAAATGAATAATAGAAAGGATAGACAGACAGATAGATAGATAGATAGATAGATAGATAGATAGATAGATAGATAGATAAGGAAGGAGAAAAGGAAGGTTAGGATAAGAAGGAAAGGAAGGAGAGAGAAGAAAGGGAAAGGAAGGAAGGATAAAAAAGGAAGAAGAAAAGGAAGAGAAGGAGAGGGAGGAATAATAGAAGGAAAGGATAGATAGATAGATCAATAGGAAAAAAGGAAGAAGGGTGTATCTATTTATGTATGTATCTATCTGTATAACTGTATCTGTTTATCTATCTATATGTATATATCTGTATATCTAAGTATCTATTTATTTATTTATTTATGTATCTATGTATCTATTTGTATATCTATGTATCTCTTTATTTGTATCTATCTATTTATGTATCTAACTATCTGTCTATCTATGTATCTATCCCTCCAATGAGCTTCTCAGACCTTCCTTGGCTTGCCTTGAATTCCTTCCCTCCTTTCCATATTTTTCTCCCTTCCCTCCATCCTTTCTCCCTTCCTTCAGTCTTTCATTCCCCTCCCTCCTTTTCCTTCTCCTTCTCCCTTTCTCTCTCTTCCTCCCTCTCTTCCTCCTCCTTCCTTCTTTTTTCCCTCCTTCTCTCCCACAGATACTTTCTTCGCTCCCTCCTTCTCTCCCATCCTTTCCTCCTTTCCTCCCTTCTTTCCAACTGCCTACTTTCCCTTGCTTGCTCCTTCCTTTCTTTCATTCATCTCTCCTTCCTATCCCTTTGTCTTTTCTCCCTCCCTCCACCCATCCATCCATCCATCCATCCATCCTTGCCTTGCCTTGCCTTGCCTTCCTTCCCTCCTTTCTTCCCACATCCTCTCTCTTCCACACTCCCTTCCATTTTTTCTCCCTTTCTTCTACCTTCCATCTTGCCACCTTTACCTTCTCCCTTCCTTCCTTCTTTCCTCCCTTCATCCTTCCTTCCTTTCCTTACCCTCTCCCTTGCTTCCATCTTTTTCTTCCCTCCATCCCTCCCTTCCCTCCTCCTTTCAACCCTTTCCTTCCATTCTTTACCATCTCCCTTCCTTCTCTTTCTCCCTTCTTCCTTCCTTCCTCTCATCTTTTTCTCCTTTGTTGCTTCTTTCCTCCTTCCATCCTTTCCACTCATCATTTCCTTTTTCCATCCTTCTCTCTCTCCTTCCTTCCTCCTTCCCTTCTTTCCTCCATCTTTTCTTTTCCTTGGCTTGTCTTCCTTCTTCCTTCCTTTCTTCCCTCCTTCTTTAAACAGAGAGAATTCCCCATAGGAATGGACCAGGAAACCCCAAAGGTCACCTAGTCCAGCCTCATTCAGTCATCAAGAGGAATGCAAAGACAGGACTACATGCCGTTTTGCATATGTTTGCATAATTTTCTGGAGAAGGAGGCCTGTTGGGAACAATAGAAGGGGAAAAGGGACAAAAGGGAGAAGGAGGGGAGAGGGAAGGAATTGGGGAGGAAAGAGAGCAGCCAAAAAAGAGGGAGAGGAGGTAGTCGTAAAGAGAGAGGGAGGATAGATAGATAGACAGACAGATACATACATACATAGAGATAGATAGATAGATAGATAGATAGATAGACAGACAGACAGACACATACACACTAGATAGATAGATAGATAGATAGATAGATAGATAGATAGATATCCACATACATACATAAATGGATAGATACATATATACATTGATACATACATACATAGGGACATACATACATACCTAGATAGATAGATAGATAGAGAGACATACACATACATACCTAAATGGATAGATACATATAAACATTGATACATACATAGAGACATACTTACATACCTAAATAGATAGATAGATATACACATACATACATAAACGGATAGATACATATATACATTGATACATACATAGAGACATACATACATAAATAGATACATAGATACATATATACATATATAGATGCATACATAGATACATATTTACATAGATACTTTATGTATGTATCTATGTATCTATGCATCTTTCTATGAATGTATCTTTGTATCTATTTACATACTATGTATCTATCTATGTATCTATTTACATATCTCTTTATGCATGTATCTATCTATGTATCTATACATACATAATAGATAGATAGATAGGTAGATAGGTAGGTAGGTAGATATAGGTAGGGAAGATGATAGGTAGAAGGAAGGAAGGGATAGGTAGGTAGATATAGCTAGCTAGCTTTCAGACTTAAGTAGATACATACATACATAAATAGATACATTTATAAATTGATACATAGTAACAACAACAACAACAACAACAACAACAACAACTTTTTTGTACCCTGCCAACATCTCCCCTGAAGGGACTCGGGGCAGCTAACAAAGCACTCGAGGTGTCATGCATAAAATAGAATTACATATCATCAAAACAATACACAATTTGACTGGATAGAAACAATGGACAACATCAGTCGAGGAAATTAAAAATATAATACCTGTGGGACATTGGGTTTCTTCCAACACGAACTAAAGTGCCAAATAACAATGGTCAACATCATCACATGACCACAGTACATTACTCCAGGTCAAAGGCCTGTGTAAATAGCCATGTTTTTAAGCCCATTTGTATCTATCTATCTATCTATCTATCTATCTATCTATCTATCTATCTATCTATCTATCTCTATTTACATATGTATCTATGTATGTATCTATTTATGTATCTATCTGTCTATGTATGTATCTATGTATCTATGTCTATTTATGTATGTATCTATTTACGTATCTATCTATGTATGTATCTATTTATTTATTTATGTATCTATCTATGTATCTATACATACATAGATACATACATACATAGGCAGATAGATATAGATAGGGAAGGTGATAGGTGGAAGGAAGGAAGGAAGAGGCAGATAGATGGATAGCTTTTGGACTCCCCTCTGGAAGCCTCCACTCCGCCTGGGATGGCCTTCCTCCCTTGGAAATGTAGGCCAGCCGAAGGAGTTCTGCCTCATGAATAATGCGTGTCCCTTGATGAGAGAGCAGCAAGGAAGGCCTTTCAGGAGAACAAGGGAAGCGCCTCCGCTCTGAGGCCTTTCGCTCCCACCCACTTGGATCTGAGAAGGAAAAGAACAGAGAGAGAAAGAGAGAGGCTGGCTCCTGTGCGGAGTCTCCTCAAGTTCGGACCAGAAACACAAAGCGGGGGTGCCGCAATTTCGGGAAGCAAGGCTGTTTTTCCAAAAGGCTGGCATTCATCTCCAGAAAAAAAGGTTTTGTTTGGTCCCGGCAGCACTTTTTGTGTGTGCAAATAGCGTGCAAACGAGCATGGGAAATGATAGTGTGCAGAGAGTGTGGGTCGCCGGCTCTGCACACAATTAGCGTGCCTGCAGTAGTGTGACCATCAGCGTGCAAATAATAAGACTGCAAGGTTGTACAACTGGTGTCATGCAAACAGTGTGAACACATAGTGGCGTGCAACATCAACTGTGTGTAAATCATGTGCACGATTAGCAGTGTGTAAATAATGTGCACAATTAGCAGTGTGCAAATAACTGCACAAATACTAGTGTGCAGATAACTGCACAGTTAGCAGTGTGCAAATAACTGTGCACGATTAGCACTGTGCAGAATTAGCAGGTGCATATAACTTTGCACAATTAGCAGTGTACAAATAACTATGCAGATTTAGCAGTGTGCAAATTGTGAGATGCAAGTAGTGTGCAGAATTAGCAGTGTGCACCTTCAGCTGTGTGTAAACAGTGGACATAAATAGTAGTGCACAAAGCAGTGTACACCCTTAGTGTGTAAATAGTGCACGCGATTTGCAGTGCACAAATAACAATGTACACAATAGGGCAAAGACTAGTGTGCAAAGCAGTGTGTAAATAGCGTGTGAATAACCAGGACGCAGCATGCACAATTAGCAGTGTCCAAATAGCAAGGTGCAAATAGTAGTGTGGAAAGCAGTGTACACCATTAGCAGTGTGCAAACAGAAGTGCCCACAGCAAGCTATGTGCAAATTTCAGTGTGTAACCAGCACGCACCAATAGGAGTGCACACAGAGAGTGCTTAAATACCAATGTGCAAATATGAGTGTGTGCAGAATGAGCAGCATGGAAATAGTGTGGCACAATTAGTCACGTGCAAAAATAGCAACATGTACACAGAATCAATGTGCAAATAATATCAGGCTGTGCACAATGATCAGCAAGTCAACATTGTGCACAAGTCATGTGCAAGCAGGTATTCCATAATAACAACAAGAACAGCAACATCGTCAACAACAACAACCCCTTTTCTTCTCTCCTTCCTTCAGATCTTTCCATGGCATTTAATCTAATTTTTGGGAAAGAAATGAGGTTGTGTATTTCAAAGCCAGGATCAAAGGAGGGCCTCTTCCCTCCTGGGGGCACTGGCCTCATGTTTATTAATTAGCGCATAATTAGTAGTAATAATAATAATAAAAAAGGGAAGGGAAACAACGGAGGAGGGAGCACTAATGACTCGTCTGGGGAGAACCGAGGAGGAAGTGCTTGTTATGCAATAGGGGGCACTCTCTCATGTCCCCTCTGGGCATTAGTCTGTGTCTATGTTCTTGGTCTATGGTATATGGCCTATGGTCTTGGTCTATGGTCTATGGTCTTGAGGTATGGTCTTGTTGTATAGTTTATGGTCTTGCTCTATGGTCTGCAGTCTACAGTCTATGGTCTATCATTTTGGTCTATGTTCTGTGGTCTATGGTCTTGGTCTATGGTTTATGGTTTTGGTTTTGGCTTTGGTCTATGAGCTATGGGCTACGGTTTATGGTCTTGGTCTATGGTCTACGGTCTACAGTCTATGGTCTATCACTTTGGTCTATATTCTGTGGTCTATGGTCTTGGTCTATCGGCTATGGGTTATGGTTTATGGTCTTGGTCTATGGTCTACAGTCTACAGTCTATGGTCTATCACTTTGGTCTATATTCTGTGGTCTATGGTCTTGGTCTATGGTTTATGGTTTATGGTCTTGGTCTTGGTCTATGGGCTATGGTTTATGGTCTTGGTCTATGGTCTACAGCAGGGGTCCTCAAACTTTTTAAACCAGGGGCCAGTTTGCTATCCCTCAGACCGATGGAGGGCCGGACTATAGTTTTTTTAAAAAAATCAATTAAAAAATTCCTATGCACATTGCACATATCTTATTTTGCTGTGTGGAAGGGCCCTTAGAGGGGGTTCTTTCTAGCCCTCTTTAGGCAGTAATTCCAGGAGCAGAGAATGGGAAATCTTCCTATTTCTAGTCTGAACAAAATCTGGCTACCAGTATTTAAAAAACTCTAAAATTATAACTGTAAATAAAGAACAACACTCAAACACAGGGGAACTCCAGACAAGAAACAATCAGGGCCAGCTAATCACCTCTCAACAAAGGATTCTCCCTAAAAACTGTCAGGCTATGAAATGGCAATCAAGGTGGCCAATTGAAACATTCCTACCTACCTCCAACAGACAAGAGTTCTTTCTCCCACCCTGGATCTTCCACAATTTTCCTGGTTAAAGGTTTTCCTCTGACATGAAGTCCAGTCGTGTCTGACTCTGTGGTGCTCATCCACATTTCTAAGTCGAAGAGCCGGCGTTGTCCATAGACACCTCCAAGGTCATGTGGCCAGCATGACTGCATGTAGCGCGGGGCAGCCTCCCTTGGCTGGCTCACGCTGTCCATCAGGCCTGACGGATAGCGTGAGCCTGCCAAGGGGGGAGCAGGCCCGCGCGGCCTACTTGTGAGTAAAACACCTCGCGAGGTGCTTTACTCGCGAGTAGACCACACGGAGCAGCCTCCCTTGGCTGGCTCACGCTGTCCATCAGGCCTGACGGATAGCATGAGCCTGCCAAGGGGGGAGCAGGCCCGGAGCAGCCTCCCTTGGCTGGCTCGCGTGGCCTACTTGTGAGCAAAGCACCTCACGAGGTGCTTTACTCGCGAGTAGACCACGCGGACGTGAGCCTGCAAAGGGGGGAGCAGGCCCGCGCGGCCTACTTGTGAGTAAAGCACTTCGCGAGGTGCTTTACTCGCGAGTAGACCATGCGGAGCAGCCTCCCTTGGCTGGCTCACGCTGTCCATCAGGCCTGACGGATAGCATGAGAACCAACGGAAGGGCACTGTGTGGGGGGGGGGCGCTCCTCCTCCGCGGGCCGGATTGGGGCCCTTGGCGGGCCGGAAGTGGCCCGCGGGCCGTAGTTTGGGGACCCCTGGTCTACAGTCTATGGTCTATCACTTTGGTCTATATTCTGTGGTCTATGGTCTTGGTCTATGGGCTGTGGGTTATGGTTTATGGTCTTGGTCTATGGTCTACGGTCTACAGTCTATGGTCTATCACTTTGGTCTATATTCTGTGGTCTATGGTCTTGGTTTTGGTCTATGGGCTATGGTTTATGGTTTATGGTCTTGGTCTATGGTCTATGGTCTATGGCAGGTATGGGCAAACCCAGACCCAGGGGCCAGATGCAGCCCCTTGGGTTCTTTTCTCAGACCCTCCTCTCTCTCACCATCCTATCTTTCTCTTTTTTCCTTCCTCCTTCCCTCCCTTCCTTCCTCCCTCTTTCTCCCTCCCTCACTTCCACCCTTTTGGCCTTCCTTCCCTTTCCTTCCTCCTTCCCTCTCTCTTTCTCCTTCCTTTCCTTTTTTCTTTCCTTCATGATCTCTCTCCTCCCTCCCTACCTCCATTCCCTTACACCCTTCCTTCCTTCCATCGTTCTCTTCCTCCTTTTTTCCTCTCTTCCTTCTCTTTTTCCTACCTCTTTTCCTCCTGGGTGATGTTCAGCTGGGAGAAGAGTCAGTTGAGAGAGAACATGAGAACCATGTTTCAAGATTTTAAAGGGTGTCCCATTGAGGAGGAGGAGGTGGTGGTGGTGGAAAGCTGACTTTCTGCTGCTCTAGAGATCAGGGCACAGGTGAGCAATGGATTCAACTGGCAGGGAAAGAGATTGGACTGAGAAGTTTAGGAAGAACTGAGAGTGAGAGCTGGATGATTTAGTGTAATTGTATTATTGATAGTTATGTTGATATTTTGTTGTGATATTGCCTTATTGTAAACTGTTTTTTATATGCTGTACACCGCCGTGAGTCGCCCTAGGGCTGAGAACGGCGGTCAACAAATGCAGTAAATAAATAAATAAATAAATAGCTGTTGGAGAGTGGCCTAGGCTGCCTGGGAGTGTGGTGGAGTCTCCTTCTCTGGAGGCTTTTCCACTGAGGCTGTCTATTGAGAGTGCTTTGATTGTGCCTTCCTGCATGGCGGGGTGGTGGTGGTGGTGGTGGTGGTGGACTGGATGGCCCTTGGGGTCTCTTTCAGCTCTAGGATTCTATATCAAGAGTAGGCAAGACTCATGGACATACTTTTTATCTTCCATCCACAATCTCAACCTGACCAAGGCCAACCCTTTTGGGATCCAGGTGTTCACTGTCTTTTCTTCACTTTCTGCTTCCAAAAGAGAAGAGGAAGGGGAGGAAAGGGCAGGGAGGGGACTTGGGGAGAACCCCCTCCCTCCCAGCGTGCCTACCCCGTTCCAGCTTGCCATCGCCCCCCAAGTTAGAAAGTTTGCCCATGCCTGGTCTATAGTCTTGGTCTATGGTCTATGGTAGCAGTTCTCAACCTTTCTAATGCTGCAACCCCTTAATACAGTTCCTCATGTTGTGGTGACTGCCAACCATAAAATTATTTTTGTTGCTACTTCACAACTACAATTTTGCTACTGTTATGAATCGTAATATAAATATCTGATATGCAGGATGTATTTTCATTCACTGGACCAAATTTGGCACAAATACATGATATGTCCCAATTTGAATGCTGGTGGGGTTGGCAGGGGATTGATGTTGTCATTTGGGAGTTGTAGTTGCTGGGATTTATAGTTTACCTACAATCAAAGAGAATTGTGAACTCCAACAATGGAATTGAACCAATCTTGCCAAACAGAACTCCCTTGACTAACAGAAAATACTGGAAGGATTTGGTGGGCATTAATCTTGAGGTTTAGAGTTGTAGTTTACCTACATCCAGGGAGCACTATGGACTCACACAATGATGGATCTGGACCAAATTTGTCGTGAATACTCAACATGCCCAATGTGAATGAACACTGGTGGAGTTTGGGGAAAATAGACCTTGGCATTTGGGAGTTGTAGTTGCTGGGATTTATAGTTCACCTACAATAAAAGATCATTCTGATCCCCACCAATGATAGAATTGGGCCAAACTTCCCACACGGAACCCCTATGACCAACAGAAAATACTATGTTTTCGGATGGTCTTTGGTGACCCCTCTGACACCCCCTCGTGACCCCTCCCCCAGGGTCCCAACCCCCAGGTTGAGAAACACTGGTCTATGGCCTTATGGTCTATGGCCTTGGCCTTGGTCTATGGTCTTGGTCTTGATCTGAGCGACTTTATCTGTTCTTCAAAATCCTTGACTGAATGTTAAGGTGCTTGTAGGGCTAGAAATAGTATGGAGCCTCACTGTGAGATACAAAATGATTTGTATGATTATTTGGGGTCCCAACACCCTTGGCCTCATTGGCGACTCCTGTGGAAGTATTCTTTGGGGGATTTCAGGCCAAGCCAAGCGACAGATTCGTCTCTTTGTTGCAAAGGTCTGATCCACAACTTTCCATCTCCCTGTTTCAAGATAATGAGGAGGAAGCGAGGAGACGAGGGAACCGCTCCGCTAACGAGCAAAAAAATGGAATCGGAAGGGATTGGCGGCGGCTTTGGCTCGTCACTCGCGGCTGGAAAATGTGTCAAAAACCCCTTACGCAATCGTCTAAAGCTTTGAAAGGGAAGCCTAAGCTGGACGAGGCATTGTATGTAACACACAGGCATCCTTTACTTCATATATACTTTAATGATCAAAATATACCAGGAAGAGGCAGGGAAGAAAAAGGTGTCCTCAATTCCTTCTCTCGGCAGACTGTGAGATTTACAAAATGGGTCTTTCCTATATTATTTTTATTTTTCTGGCCCTTGTTAATGCACAGAAAAGGCAATCTGTGTTCCCACAGATGTTCAATCGGTGGGAAACAAATTTCATTCTCGTTTCCCCGAATTGGGCTTTGTCTTCCTAAATTTCAATTTCTGGTCTGGCCAAATATTTATTTATTTATTTGCCATATTTACCATGAGAAGGCCCTCTTTCTTGTCCCCACCGACCACACCTGCGATGGGGGTGGGACCAAGAGCAGGGCCTCCCCAGACGATCTTAACCTCCAAGATGGTTCATAGAGGGAGATGCGTTGGACAGGTAAGCATGGCCGGAACCATTTAGGGCTTTATAGGCTAAAGCCAGCACTTTGAATTGTGCCCGGTAGCAGACTGGCAGCCAA
>NW_026847771.1:60949988-60983318 GCF_025583915.1 Anolis sagrei ordinatus
CTCAGAGGTAGTGAGGTCTGTTGGAACTAGGAAAAAGGGTTTATATATCTGTGGAATGACCAGGGTGGGACTGGCAGAAAGGTTTGACTAGCAGCAGGGATGAGCCAGACCCAATTTCAGGAGGTTCCTGGGATGATTTTGTAAAGGACTCTTGTCTGCTGGAGCTAGGTGTGAATGTTTCTTGGGTGTAGTTGATCTGGCCCTGGGGACTTGAACTTATTAAGAGCGGCCAGGTATTCCTGGACAACTTGTTTCCCAATTTGGGGTTGGATGTCCTCTAATCCCTCATCCACGCCATCTTGCTGAGGTTGAAGATGACTTCCTTTTTGTGAGAAGACCGAGGCAAAGAAGGCATTAAGCAGTTCTGCCTTTTCCCTATTTCCTGTCAGCATTGCCCCATCTTCTCCTCAAAGAGGCCCTATCGCCTCACAAGTAATTTCTTCACCCATTGTACTGGGAATCGCCAGCTCCTCTACCACCATTGGACAAAAGGAAAGCTGCATTGGAAGCAACCAGCACTCTCCCATTAGCTGAGGCATGCTGAACTCCCGCTTCCAGAAGGAGTCCTCGCTGACGTCATACCAGCTCAGTCAAACACTGTGAAGCTGGGTCCAGCTGGGGCGGTGGGAACTCTGAATCTGAAATGTATAAAAATGCTTGTTTTGCTATACAATGTATCTCGGCTTAATTTTGGCTGATTCCCCCATGCTGGCATCACTTCAGCTGCGTCAAATTGCTCCATTTCAGATGTCATCTGCGTACAGATGGCATCACACTCCAAAACTCTGGATGACCTCCCAGTGGCTTCACGTAGATGTCAAACAACATGGGGGACAATACTGAACCCTGCAGGACCCCACAAAGCAATGGCTGCGGGGTCAAGCAGTTGTCTCCCAACAACACTTTCTGGAAATGACCCTCCAGGAAGGACAGGAGCCACTGCAAAACAGTACCTCCCAGACGCATTCCCGTGAGGCGTCCCAGAAGGATACCATGGTTTACAGTATTGAAAGCTACTGAGAGGTCCAGGAGAACCAACAGGGAAACACTCCCCCTGTCCAGTTCCCTGTGTAGATCATCCACTAAGGCGACCAAGGCTGTTTCAGTTCCACATCCTGGCCTAAAGCCAGACTGTGGTGGATCCAGATAATCAGTTTCTTCCAATAACACCTTATCTTTCCTTATCTTTCCAAATTTCTTCTTGTTTTCCCAAATAGCCATTCCTCGTCTTCCCGAATTTTGCCATTTTCATCTTGTTTTCCTCTTGTTCTTTTCTCATTTTTGTTTCATTTTTCTGATGGGAGTCAGATTGTGAAAAAAAACCAACCTTGAATTAATAAATCCCATTTTAGCCAATTAAATAGTGCCTTTGCTTTGGACTACAACTCCCATCATCACAAAAACTAATGATTGGGAATAATGGGATTCAGAGTCCAAAACCTTAAACCTGAGTTAATTCCATTGGCTCTGCTTAAAATAGTAATATTTCAATGTATTGTAGAAGGCTTTCATGGCCAGAATCACTGGATTGTTGTGTGTTTTCCAGGCTGTATAGCCATGTTCCATTGGTCATGTGGTTGTGATGTCATTATTAGTTCTGAATACATTTGGGGAAACACCTCCACTATTATGAAAAACAGTCATATGAATTAGTGTTGTTTAACCCTTTTGGATGTTCTGTTTGTAGGGTAAAGATCCAGAAAGATTCCCGTTGTAAAAGCTTTGTTTGGAAATCAGTGTCCCTGGGTGGTGTGGCCACCTCTAAAACCTTGAAATGATTCAGGGCTATGATCCAAGTCCACGAAATGCTTGTACAGAATAGAATCAGTGGAATGTTTCCTGATCTTGCTTTTGTGTTCTATGATCCTGAGTCTGACTTCCCTG
The DNA here is from genome assembly GCF_025583915.1 of Anolis sagrei ordinatus. NCBI lineage: Eukaryota > Metazoa > Chordata > Lepidosauria > Squamata > Anolidae > Anolis > Anolis sagrei. The sequence continues at coordinate 60,951,873 of NW_026847771.1, forward strand.
CTCATTTGAACAATGTATATAAATGAGCAGGAACATATAATGGCATATATTACACCTCCAGTGGAGCAGGTAGCAAAGTTATTGATTTTGTATTGAGATTTAGTGTGTTGGTTCTGAAAGAACTTAGTTTGTACGAACTGTGAGCATTGAGCAATGGTGACATGCAAAGTTACCTATCAGATTGGGTTTAGTAATCACTTGCTTGGGGTCTATATCAGAATGGATCAAAATATATATCTTATCGATCTATATCTATATATCTATATCTATATATCTCTATTTCTATCTCTATCTCTAGCACAGCGGGGGGGGGGGGCTTGAGGGGCTTCAGCCCCCCCCCCCCGAAATTCTCAGGGTGGTCTGCAAGAAGGCCTTACTGGTACATTATTTAAACTGTTATGTTTATTCATATCATGATCTGATCACCATGCTCAATATATCCCATATGCATGGGGGTATTGGGATAATGATACAAAAGGTTTGCTAGGGTAGATCCTCAGCCCCCCCCCCCGAATCAAACTCAGCCCCCCCAATCAAAATCCTGGCTACAGGTCTGGCCTGCTATAGAAGCTCCTGTCGACCTAAAAATTGGCAGTTCAAGCCGTGGGTCAGGGTGAGCTCCCACTGTCAACCCTAGTTTCTGCTTACCTAGCAGTTCGAAAACAGCAATGTGAGTAAAGAAATAGGTACCACTTTGGTGGGGAGGTAAAAGACCCTCCTGAAGACATGCCAGCAATTCAGTCAGGAAGGCACAGGTTCCTTGGCACAGAAAATATGCACCTCCCCATGGTCAAGTCAAGCACAGCCAGATTCCAGAAATGAAAAGAGGGAAGCCTTGCCTCTGTTTATGTACTGTCTGTCTCTGTCAATTGTATAGTGGCATTGAATATTTGTCATATATCTATCCTGTAATCCGCTCTGAGTCCCTGTCAATTATATAACGGCATTGAATATTTGTCATATATCTACCCTGTAATCCGCTCTGAGTCCCCTCAGGGAGATAGAGCGGAATATAAATAAAGTATATTATTGCTTATCTCTATATTATCTATCTATACATATCTAGCTCTAGCTCTAATGCTATCTATCTCTATCTATCTCTATCTATCTATCTATCTATCTCTATCTCTATCTCGATCTATCTATCTACAGTATTATCTATTTCTATCTATCTCTATTGCTGTCTCTATCTCTATCATCTCTATCTTATCTATTTCTATCTATATCTGTTTTTATCTCTCCCTATCTCTACCTCTATCTCAATCTCATCTATTTCTCTCTCTCTTTCTCTCTATCTTATCTATTTCTATTTCTATTTCTATTTCTATTTCTATTTCTATTTCTATTTCTATTTCTATCTCTATCTCTATCTCTATCTCTGTCTCTGTCTCTGTCTCTCTATCTCTATATCTTATCTATTTCTCTCTCTCTCTTTATCTCTATCTATAGGTATCTATATCTATCAATTATATCTATCTCTATCTAATCTACATCTATCTCTATATCTATCCATATCTTATTTTATCTGTATCTATAACTATCTATCTCTATCATCTATCTATCTATCTATCTATCTATCTATCTATCTATCTATCTATCTATATTTATATATCTATATCTAACTATCTCATATCTCTCTATCTCTCTATCTCTGTCTATCTATCTATCTATCTATCTATCTATCTATCTATCTATCTATCACTTTTCTATATCAATCTCTATCTATATCTTATCTCCCCCCCCCCCATCTATCTATCTATCTATCTATCTATCTATCTATCTATGTATATTTCCACTCTCAAAGGAAGGAGGAAATAAGAACAATGGTCGCAAAAATGATCATGCATCATTACAAAGGTTGGAAAACAATACAAAAAAGAGGTAAAAGGAAAGGTGACGGCTTCGTTTCCAGCATCATGTTCGTTAATTACTCTACGCTCGTTGTTTTAAAGTTTCTTGAAGAAAGCCACTCAGGATTCTTTACAAAAATATCACAAAACATTAGCATAAAATAATCATCAAAATATTCACAAAATATTCATGAAATTATGCACAAAAATATTCACAAAAGTAATCATGAAAAAATAACAAAAATATTCATGAATGTATTCACAGAAACAATCACAAAATATTCTCAAAAATAATTATAACAATATCTGCAAAGAAATTACAAAATTATTCATCAAATATATTCACAAAATAATCGTGTAAATTTCCACAAAAATATTTATAAAAATAATCATAACAATATCCTTAAAATATTCAAAAAAATAATCATGAAAATATTCACAAAAATATTCACAAAAACACCTCTGTAAGGTGAGGGGAATTTGAGAAATATTGTTTTCTGTGACATTAACGCAGAACGGCACAAGAGGTGATTATTGCGGAATTGCGCAACAAACTGGTCCCTAGGAAATAATGGAGCCAAGGCATTTGAATAATGCCTCTTTGCCTTCCTTTCCCTGACTCACTCGCAGAAGGGAGGGAGGCAAGAAAAAGCTCTGAAATATGCATGATAACGGAGAGCAAGGATGACAAGAAACATTTCTACCGGGTCTGGAGGGATTTCATGGAGAAGCCAGCCAGGCAATGCTGCAAGTCGAAGGAGAGAGAAAGGGAAAACAAGGAAACCCACTTTGAGGAGAGACATCAATGGGACTCCCAAAAGCCACGTAGACCAAGCCCATTCAGCCATACAGCGAGGAAATGAGGCCCAATGGAAGGAGTTGAAGCTCCTCAAGATCTGTGGCCTTTTCTGCCATCACAAAGTCCATCTACACTGTGGAATGAAGACCTTCTGACAGTTTCCCAGTTTCCCAAAGTCTTTGGAATCTAGGGGAGTTGTAGTTTCCCAAGATCTGTGGCCTTCTCTCTATAGACAAGGCGCTCCTACTCAGTGGAAGGAATGCCTTCTGACACCCATTTTGGCTCAATGAGAGGCAGTCCTGGGAGACGTAGTTTCCCAAGGTCTCTGGAATGCTGAGGAGTTGTAGTTTCTTGAGGTCTGTGGCCTTCTCTCTATAGACAAGGTGCATCTATGCTGTGGAAGGAATGCCTTCTGACACCACTTCACTCAATGCCATGGAGTCCTGGGAGTCAGATGTAAACACCAGAGACGCGACTGGACTGTAAACAAAGAGGGAGGAATTAAAATGGTCAACGGGAGATATTTATGAAAGGGGTCAAAAGCGAAAAGTCTTGAATATGAGGAACGTGACTCAGTGATTATTGAAAACCCATCTAAGCACCTCTCATGAATTCACCGCCGGAGAACTGGTTTGCATTATCGTAAGCATTGTCGAAGTCGCAGGATGGAAGGAGCAAACAGGGAGAGTGCCAAAATTCCGAAATCCTGATAATATCCTGATGATATCCCGATTACATCCTGATGATATCCTGAAATCACGATATCACGAAATCTTGATAATATCCTGATGATATCCTGAAATTCCGATGATATCCAGATGATATCTCAAAATCACAATATCATGATATCTCAAAATCCTGATGTTATCCCAAAATCCTGATATCCCGATATTCCCAATGATATCCCAAATCCCAATGATATCCTCAAATCACAATATTCCGATATCATGAAATCCCAATGATAGCCTGATTCCTGGAATCACGATATCACAATATCCTGAAATCCCAATGATATCCCGAAATTTCAAAATCATGCTATCACAAAATCCCAATGATAGCCTGAAATCCGATGATATCCTAAAATACCGATGATATCCTAAAATCCTGATATCACGATATCCCGAAATCCCAAAGATATCCTGAAATCCTGATAATATCCCAAAATCTTGATGTACATTCATTTTAATAGGGTTTGCTATTATCCATGGAAATTGCCATGAAATATGCATACTGTGGTTATGGGAGGAGCATACTTTGTGTTCTCTCTAGGCATTTCATAGGGCCTCCAGGGCAACTCCATGATATTCCTTCCTCATTTCAATAGAGTTTGCTATTATCATATCTCAGTTATATAGGGGGTCGTACTGTATTTGCAATCACACAATCCCTCCCAAGATGTGTTCCCACCCTGGACATTTTTGTGAATATTTCTGGAATTTTTTTGTGTGAATATTTTTGCAATAATTTTTGTGAATATTTCTAGATTTTGTTTTTGTGGATATTTCTATGACTATATTTGTAAATATTTTAATGATTATTTTGTGACTATTTATAGGATTGGGTTTTGTAAATATTTTTATGATTAGTTTTGTGAATACTTCTGCAAGTATTTTTCTGATTATTTTTTTTGTCAACAGTATTATGATTATTTTGTGAATATTTCTATAATTTTTATGAATATCTTTATGATCAGTTTTTAATGAATATTTCCACATTAATGTTGTGAATATTGTTACGATTAGTTTTTAATGAATATTTCTACATTAATTTTGTGAATATTTTAATAATTATTTTGTGAATGTTTTATGATTATTTTTTGTGAATATTTTATGATTGTTTTGAGAATATTTCTATGATTATTTTTGTGAATGCTTCTGCAAGTACTTTCTGATTGTTTTTGTGAATAGTTCTATGATTGCTTTGTGAATACTTCTGCAAGTGCTTTTCTGAATATTTTATTATTGTTTTGTGAATATTTTATGATTATTTTTGTGAATATTTGTATGGTTATTTTTGTGAATATTTCTACATTAATTTTTTATGAATGTGTCTGCCTTTTGCAAGGTACTACGTCCCCCTCCTCACTCCAGGATTCATCTCCCTTCCTTCTATTGTTGGCTGGCTCCTTTCATTTAAAGTGTGATATATCAATTAGAGCGATACGGCAGAGGAAATCTCATTTCTGCTGAGTGCGGGAAACTCCATTGCGGAGAATACAAGAGGCCCTTAAACTTCGTCTCCCAGCATCCTGTCAAAGGGGGTGGATTCTGATAGGACATGGGACCGAGCACTAATATGGCCAAATCCATTAAGGAACAAGTATAGCATACTTGATTACAACCTCCAGAATCCCTGGACAATCTAAGTGCGATATAGCACGAGTCAGAGCCCTAGATGTCCACCATTTACACACACAGCTCCCTATACTGTTTTAACAGCATTATTCCACCCTTATTGTCATAGCAACATCCTCAGAAGCACTAGGATTTGTAGGTCAAGGACGAGCAGAGAGTTTCCATTAATTCTGTTAAGTGGGATGTTGTGCTATGAGTGTATGAGTCAGAGCCTTGTTTGTCCACCATTTTCAACATCTCTATTTTGTTGTAGAGGGATTATTCCTCATCAACCATCATGGCTCTTCAACCCCACTGGATTGCACACCCCATGGTCATTAAATGGTGATTAAAGTGGGATATAGCGCTATTGAGTGACAAGTGTACGAGCCTTGGATGTCCACCTTTTTCAATCACAACTCTCCAACATTTTTATACAGTGAAAATTGTATTATCAGGACTCTTGGGCCTCACTGGACTACAAATCCCATGGTCATTAAATGCTAATTAAAATGGGATATCCCGATGATAGCCCGATGATATCCTGAAATCTCGATAATATCCCAAAAACATGATATCATGAAATCCCGATGATATCCCGAAATCCCAATGACATCCCGGTATCCCAATTATATCCCGAAATCACGATAGTATCCCAAAATCACAATATCACAATATCATGGATGTCCATCATTTTTGATGTTTCTATACTGTTGTAGAGATATCATTCTTTATTAACCATCAGGGTTCTAGGGCCTCATTGGACTACAAATCCCATGGTCATTGCAATGGGATATAGCTCTATAGGCTTACAGTGTGATAAATCTACAAGTCACATCCTTTATTGGGTGAAACACCAGGCCCAAAGAGCAATGTAGAATGCCTCCCTTGAGTAGATACATTGGTCTATGATCCCATTAGAAGGAGATTCATGGGCCATAGAGTCCAATGCCTTCCCTTCCAACCAAGTTGAAGGAGACTCATGGGCCATAGCATCCGATGGCCTTTTCTCATCCCTTCTTGATCGTGTTGTGCTTGCTGTCACCCCGGTCGTTGCTCTTGTTGTGCAAGAGATCCATCTTTTTCTGCTGACACTGCAGAAACATACGAGTTTCCATATAATTATCCCTGAAGCACTGCCCGGAGGTAGAAACCGATGCGATTGCTTTGACCGACATGACTCCAGTCTCCCATTCGGAAGCTGGGAAATATTGAAAGCTACATAAAATGAATACTATATTGGCCCTGGGGACCAATCAGGAATGGTGTCATATAAGGAAACTCATTGAACGAGATGGTAGAGTTGCGGCGAGATGAGAGAGAGGACAAGTCACTTCTCTTTCTCAATCTCCATCCTTATCTTTGAAGTCGAAGGAAAGGTGATAAGTCCGTATTCGGATTCATGGGCTGCTAAAGACCAAGGCGGATCACCTTTGGAAGTGTCACAATCGCAGCACATGCTCGTTCAAAATTCAATAGACATGCACACGCTTGCTTCTTCCACACGAAAAAGTCGACCAGCTGCTCCAAATGCCGGGAACAGATGCCTGGGTTTCTGCAAACTGAGAAGCTCACGCAAATCGTGCACCAATGCTTAATTTGCCGTTTCAGGGACGGTTTCCACGGCTTTTAACCTGGAAAATGTAGGCACCCATGCCACGTCCCTAGTAGGCCGAGCTCATGGCAGCAGCAGCATGCTCGTAAACCAGATTTTCTGATATGAATTTAGAACTTCCCAAGTCGCTAGTTTCCTATTCAGAAAACAGAACTGTACACGGTGAATGTATGGTCTTCCTCCCATCCCAACTGCCACTACCCTGACCTCTAAGGGAGAGGGCAATGGCAGTTGGGGTGGAGGAGCCCGGAAATAGACACCGTGGGAAAGAAGAAATGGGTGGGATGCAGGTACAAGGCCTTTCTTCCTTCATCCCATTCCAAATGCCAATGTCRTGGCCTCAGACGGAGAAGAAGAAGCCCAAAATAGACACCAGGCRCTCCTCACATCCGGACTGCCACTGCCCTCCCTGGGAGAAAAMAAAAGGTTGGGAGGCAGACACAAGGCCTTCCTTCCTCCCACCCAGACTGCAACTGTCCTGACCTCCGAGGGAYAAGAAGAAGAGGTTRGAAGGCAGACACAAGGCCTTCCTTCCTCCCAGCCAAATGCTACTGCCCTGGCCTCCGAGCGAGAAGAAAATGTTTGGAGGCAGACACAAGCCTTCAGTCCTCCCATCCCGAAAGCCACTACCGTGGCCTCCAAGAGAGGAGAAGAAGAGGTTCAGAGGCAGACATAAGGCCTTCCTTCCTCCCACCCTGACTGCAATTGCCCTGATCTCTGAGGGAGAAGAAGAGGTCCAAAGGCAGACACAAGACCTTCCTCCCTCCCATCCCGACTGCCACTGCCCTGACCTCCGAGGGAGGAGAAGAGGAGGTCCGAAGGCAGACACAAGGCCTTCCTTCCTCCCATCCTGACTGCCACTGTCCTGATCTCCGAGGGAGGAGAATAAGAGATCCAAAAGCATACACAAGTCCTTTCTTCCTCCCATACCAACTGCCACTAGGGGAGAAGAAGAGGTCCAAAGGCAGGCATATGGCCTTCCTCCCTCCCATCCTGACTGCCACTGCCCTGACCTCTGAGGGAGGAGAAGAAGAGGTTCAGAGGAAGGCACAGGGCCTTCCTTCCTCCCATCCTGACTGCCACTGCCCTGACCTGTGAGGGAGAAGAAGAGGTCCAAAGGCAGACACAAGGCCTTCCTTCCTCCCATCCCGACTGCCACTGCCCTGACCTCTGAGGGAGAAGAAGAAGTCTGAAGGCAAACACAAGGCCTTCCTTCCTCCCATCCCAATTGCCACTGCCCTGACATCCAAGGGAAAATAAGAAGAATACGTTCAGAGGCAGACACAAGGCCTTCCTTCTTCCCACCCCAGCTGCCAAGGCCCTGGACTCAAGAGGGAGGAGAAGAAACAGAGTTTGGAACCCGTGCCTCTTCCTTTGTCCTGCAAGTAGCATTCACACAAATGAGGCAGGGTCAAGTCTGATTTCAGAGCACAAGGGAAAAAGTAGGCCTAATTTCAGAGCTGGAGGAGAGAGAAAGTAGGCCTACTTTCAGAGCTGGAGAAGGGAGAAAGCAGGTGCACACTGGTCCCAATGACACTTGGGTAAAGACGGGTATATTGCATTGTATACAATATGTCAACTGTATATTTTTTAGAGGCAATCGGACACAATGACAGCCATTTTTGTCGTATATTACATGACATGCTTCTCTGAATCCATTATGAGTTGCTTGGGAGATGGAAAAGGAGGAAATAAACACAATGAAGCAAACACCTCGATTACAAACAATCCAAACAAAAGCAATGGAGGAAGCAAACAAACAAACAAAGAAACAAGCCCAAACACTGGAATTAAAAAAAGAGGGATCAATACAAGATGGGATGAATGCTGTGGTTTGTTTCCCAACTAATGAATGCCATTTGTGATGGTAGCCCTCTCATTACTCAATGGCGGTGGTGGCGAGTCAGAGAACGAATGTAAATTTCACGGAGATCCAGAAATGAGGGGGAAAGTTAATTAATTCCACGCCGCAAAACCCAGGGGCGGAAAAGTTAATTAATGGCACTGGAGTGCTTTGGAGAATTCGGGTGTGTTCTTGAATCTGCCAGCAGGTAACCTCAAGGCCCAGGTGTGTGAGCTGGAGGGTATTGCAGTAGGTGGTCTGCGGTTTGCTCTTCTCCGCACTTGCATGTTGCGGACTCCACTTTGCAGCCCCATTTCGTAAGGTTAGCCCTGCGTCTCGTGGTGCCACTTTTTGCTTGATATTCAAGCACTGCTTCTTGTAAGTCAGAGCACGGTCCAGAGTGACTCCCAGGTATGTTGGCATGCTGCAATGCTCCAGTGGGATTCCTTCCCAGGTCATCCTCAGAGCTCGAGATGCTCGTCTCTTCTTAAGGTGAAAAGCACACGTCTGTGTTTTAAATGGATTAAGAATCAGCTGGTTTTCCCTGTAATAGGCAGTTAGAGCACCTAAAGCTTTGGAGAGCTTCTGTTGAACCATTTCAAAGCACGATCATCAGCACAGAGGAAACTTTCTGTCTCTTCTGGCAGTGGCTGGTCATTTGTGTAAATGTTAAACATATTATATTATATTATTCATAGAGAGAATAATAAAAGAGATATATTCAGGGGGAGAATAATAATAGAGATCTTCATGTGGAGAGATATTCTATTCAACCATTTCAAAGCTCCCTGCTTGAACGGTGATGGCACGATCGTCAGCATCGATGAAACTCACTGTCCCTTCTGGCAGTGGCTGATCATTTGTGTACATTTTAAACATGGATGGACCAAGCATGCTCCCCTGAGGCAGATTGGGTGTGTGATCTGGAGAAAGGGGAAAGCAAGCCTTCTTCTCAGAGCTGGAGAAGGGGGAAAGCCACCCCTGAACATCCTTCAAGATGGACCTTCTGGGTTTGCCCGTGTCTTCTTTGCTTTGAAAATGAAGAACTTCCTGTGGAGGAATACCACAGAGTTGCTCAACGGGCTCCATAAAATGCCAACAGAGCACATACTTGGCTGGAAGCCGATAAATAATAAATGTTGGAAGACCCAGAAAATGCCTAGAAAGGACATATTTAGTCAGAATAGATAAATGGTACTCCTGCACAGGAAGTCCTTCATTCTAATAGCGTTTTCTATTATCCACAATTTCATGTAAATACATATTCTCTAGGCATTTTCTATGTCCTCCAGAGCACCTCTATAGTATTCCTGCTCAGGAAGTCCTTCATTTCAGTATTATCCGAGATTTCAGTTGTGGTTTTTTTGTACTATCAGTGGTTTAATTTATCCGCTCCAAGCCCAATATGTCCCTTTTGGCGTTTTTGGGTCCTCCAACATTTATTATTTATTCATTTCCGGCAAAGGATGTCCTACTTGGTTTCAGTATCATCTCTGACTCCAGGATGCTTTTTTCTATTTTCAGTAGTTTTCTTTGTCCACTTCCGGCCAAATATGCCCTCTCTAGGCATTTTCTAGGTCCTCCAATGTGACTCTATGGTATTCCTACTCAGGAAGTCCTTTGTTTCAGTATTATCCAAGATTTCAGTTGTTGTTTTTTCTACTATCAGTAGTTTCATTTATTTACTTCCAGCCAAATATGTTCTCTCTAGACATTTTCTAGGTCCTCCAATGTGACTCTATGGTCTCCCTGCACAGGAAGCCCTTCCTTTCCATAGGGCTTGCTTGTGATCCCAATGGAGACCAGCGTCGCCCTGTGTCCCCAATACAGATTGAGGAGCTCGCTGGACATTCCTGTCACGTTCGAGCGAAAGTCAATATTGACCTAATTTTGGGAGTCATTTAAATGCATGGAAATTAATTGTCCATATGCAAACGCACGGTGTGGGAGATGAGCTGCCTGCTATTTTCCATCTTGGTCAAAACCCTATTTGCTCAGCTTTCGATCGAGAACCCCTGTTATTGACTTTTCCCTCTGCATTTGCTTTTCTCCCTCTATTTGTGCTCATCAATGAAAATTTCACAAGAGCAAGTTGTACTATTCAAGAGGCTTAAGCGAATAGAGAACTCTATGGGGATGAAGGCCTTTCTGTGCAGAAATACCATAGAGTTGCACTGGAGGACCTAGAAAATGCCTAGAGAGGATACATTTTGCTGGAAGTGGATAAATGAAACCGTGGATAATAGCGAACTCTGTGAAGATGAAGGACTTCCTGCGGAGGAATAATGTGCACGGGAGAACCTAGAAAATGCCTAGAGGGGACTGATGTTGTTTGCTCACCAGGTGAGCAGCATAGAAATCCCACAGAGATCTTGTAAGGCAGGCCCTCTCCAGGCTGGGGAAAGGAGAAAGCAGACCTATTTTCAGAGCAGAAAGAGGGGGAAAGCAAGTCTTCTCAGAGCTAGTGAAAAGAGAAAGTAGACCTTAGAGCTGGGGAAGGGGGAAAGCAAGCCTTCTTTTGAGAGCTGGAGATGGAGGAAAGTAGACCTCAGAGCTAGGGAAGGGGAAAAGCAAGGCCTTCTTCTCAGAGCTGGAGAGGAGGAAAGTAGACCTCAAATTTGGGGAAAGGGGAAAAGCAAGGCCTTATTCTCAGAGCTGGAGAAGGAGGAAAGTAGACCTCAAATTTGGGGAAAGGGGAAAGCGAGGCCTTATTCTCAGAGTTGGAGAAGGGGTAAAGTAGACCTCAAAGCTCAGGAAGGAAGGAAGGCCTTCTTCTCAGAGCTGGGGAAAGGGGAAAATATACCTCAGAGCCAGGGAAGGGGGGAAGCAAGGCTTTCTTCTCAGAGTTGGAGAAAAGAGAAAGTAGACCTCAGAACTGGGGAAGTGGGAAAGCAAGACCTTCTTCTCAAAGCGGAAGAAGGGAGAAAGAAGGTGGGGAGGAGAGAGATTCCATAAGATCTTGTGAAGAGGGTCCTCTTCAGATTGAAGAAAGGAGAAAGCAGGCCTACTTTCAGAGCTGGTGAAGGTGCTCCCAATAACGCTCAGGACATATGCCAGTTCCATATCATATTAAATATAGTAAATAATATAATGTTAATATGCTACCAGGTTTCATATAGACTTTTTCTTCCTTTAAGATTAAGACAAATGGATGGGAGAAATGAGCAATGGCATTTTCACTTCGTGTTTTTCCCTTCTTTGCGCCTTTATCCATTAAGAGCTGAAAACATTCCGCTTCAGTTACTTTTATTGCCCAAGGTGTCCGTCCACCCCAGGCAACAGCAGCCCAGTTCCTTCCTTATTCTACGGGGAAAAGAAGACCGAAAGTATGTCATTTCCAGATGAAGGAGCACAGAAGAAGACAGAGAGATCCCCCTGTTGGCTGCCTCAAACGCGTCCAAAGTGCTCTGGGTGATTCATCCCTTCCCTGGGGATTGGGAAGCTTCTCCAACACAATGAGCTCCCTGTCAAATCCATTCCTGCAGAACCGGGTCGGAGCAAAACGGATGGCAAAGGAAGATACATACGATCATGCAACTGACCGCTTTCCTTGTGTATAGAATGTACAGGTGGGACGACCCTTACCCAGTCGATTTTGCCACATGGGAAATATAAAACGTATGGGCCGTATGTGGCCCACAGACTCAAAATCCCCATATTTTTCATCCTAACAGGGTTGGGAAATGCACATCTGGAAAAACTTCTTCTTCATCATCATCATCCTCATCATCAACAGTCCTGAGGGCCATCACCATCACCATTAATGCAGAGGGCCAAAAGAACTTCATCATCATCATCATCATCATCAGTCCTGAAGGCCATCACCATCACCACTAATGCAGAAAGCCAAAAGAACTTCTTCTTCATCATCAACAAGAACAACAATACTACATATCAGTACATTGTCATCATCATTAATTCCAAGGACTAAAAGAACTTCTTCATCTTCATCATCATCAGTCCTGAGGGCCATCACTGTTAATGTCGAGGGCCAAAAGAACTAATTCTTCTTCTTCTTCATCATCATCATCATCATCATCATCATCATCATCATCATCATAAGTCCTGAGAGCCATCACCATCACCATTCATGCCGAGGGCCAAAAGAACTACTACTACTTCATCTTCATCACCATCATTATCATCACCATCATCATCATCAGTCCTGAGGGCCGTCACCATCACCATTAATGCCAAAGGCCAAAAGAACTACTTCGTCATCATCATCATCATCATCATCATCATCATTATCATCATCATCATCAGTCCTGAGGGCCATCACCATCACCATTCATGCCGAGAGCCAAAAGAATGACTTCTTCTTCATCTTCATCACCGTCATTATCATCACCATCACCATCATCAGTCCTGAGGGCCAGRGCCATCACCATTAATGCCAAGGGCCAAAAGAACTARTTCAWCTTCATCATCATCATCATCATCACCAGCATCAGTCCTGGGGGGCCATCACCATCACCATTKATGCCYAGGGCCAAAAGAACMAKTTCTTCTTCATCTTCATCACCATCATTATCATCACCATCATCATCATCAGTTCTGAGGGCCAGCGCCATCACCATTAATGCCAAGGGCCAAAAGAACTAATTCATCTTCTTCTTCTTCWTCATCATCATCATCATCATCATCATCATCATCACCAGCATCAGTCCTGAGGGCCCTCACCATCACCATTCATGCCYAGGGCCAAAAGAACMACTTCTTCTTCATCTTCATCACTATCATTATCATCATCATCATCATCATCATCATCAGTCCTGAGGGCCGTCAACATCACCATTAATGCCAAGGGCCAAAAGAACGACTTCTTCTTCATCTTCATCACCGTCATTATCATCACCATCACCATCATCAGTCCTGAGGGCCAGCACCATCACCATTAATGCCAAGGGCCAAAAGAACTGCTTCATCTTCTTCATCATCATCATCATCACCAGCATCAGTCCTGAGGGCCATCACCATCACCATTCATGTTGAGGGCCAAAAGAACGACTTCTTCTTCATCTTCATCACCATCATTATCATCACCATCATCATCATCAGTCCTGAGAGCCATCACCATCACCATTAATGCCAAGGGCCAAAAGAACTGCTTCTTTTTCACCATCATCACCATCACCATTATTTATACTCAGGGTCATTCCCTTTGACCCACAATCACAAAGGACTTTCTTTTCGAGTGAGTGCTTCCAGACGGTGAGACTCGTCTGGCAGCCAAAAGCCCTTTTACCTTAATTGGGCCGCTTAACAAAAGCGGCTCCGGATCGTTATTCATTCACCTGAGTCTCTGCAATCCGTCATTCCACGCCGATATTACCCTTCAGCGGACGAAGAGCCCGGCCAACCGACCAAGCGCTGGGGAAATTACTCATTTGGGGCCATGACAGCTCGCCGGACAAAAGGGCACACTCCCGCACAGTGATGTATGCCTTGCCTACCGGAAACAGCTCGATTCAATCTTGGCTTTCTCGATGAGCCCAATTCCACAAACGAGCTCCTTGGCGACAAAAAGAAGAAAATTCAACACAAGTCGGAAATGTCACAGACAACCGTAATGAACAAATGAAAAACTCAGTCCGGAAGACACGATTACTTCTGAGTTTAGATCCACAGCAAACCAATATATATCATATGAGCTATTTAAGGAGCCATGACTCAGATTCGGATGTAGAGAGTGAGCAAGACCTTCACCCATATCTGTACCTGGCCTTCTCCTACTTTACCCATAAAACAGCATATATATCATACGAGCGATTTAACAAACAATGACTCGGATTCAAATGTAGAGAGTAATGAAACTCTGCACTCGTATCCATTCCTGGCCTTCTCTTACGATCCATAGGATTGCTATAAATCAGCATTCCTATGTTGTTGTTGCTCATATGATACATTATATATTGCTCATATGATATATATTTGTTGTTGTTGTTGTATGAAGCAGTTAAATAGCCTAAAGGTTGCCTGATCTTGGAGGCTAAGCAGGGTCAGCCCCGCTCAGAACATGGATGGGAGTCCACTGACGAATACTATAGGAGAAAGCATCTTTCGGTATTTGATTGCTAGGAAAACCCTACGATACCCATAGGATTGCCGTCAATCAGCATGCCTATGTTATTGTTGCTCATATGATATATTGTATACTAGCTTGGCCACCCAGCGGTGTCTGGGTTATTTGAAAAAGGCATTGCTTGTTTTGGGGTGTTAGGTAGTATCATTTAGTTAATTAGTAACACTATTTATTAGAGTGAAAAAAACAGTCTTTGATTTTGTTGTTTATGAATGCTCCCATTAGAAAATACATAACAGTGTGGGTGAACTACAATTCCCACAATCGTGGATCAATCATCCCCAAACCAGGCCTGTATGCACAGCCGTTGGGTTTGTGTGCCAAGTGTGGTTGAGATCCGATGTCAGCTGGGTTCAGTACTCTCTGGATAAGGGTGAACTACAACTCCAAAAATCAAGGTGAATTTCTACAAAGCCCAGGCCTGTATGCACAGCCATTGGTTTTGTGTGCCAAGTGTGGTTGAGATCCAATGTCAGCTGGGTTCAGTACTCTCTGGATAAGGGTGAACTACAACTCCCAAAATCAAGCTGAATTTCCACAAAGCCCAGGCCTGTATGCACAGCAGTTGGTTTTGTGCGCCAAGTATGGTTGAGATCCAATGTCAGCTGGGTTCAGTACTCTCTGGATAAGGGTGAACTACAACTCCCAAAATCAAGCTGAATTCCCACAAACCCCTGCAGTATGTTCAGTTGGTCATGGGGCTTCTTTGTGCCAAGTGTGGTCCTGGTCCATTGGGGTCACAGCTTCTCTGGATACAGAGTGAACTACACCTTCCATCATGTTGAGTCAATCCCCCCCCCCCCCCCAGTCTGTCCAGTTGCTGATCAATTCCTCTGTGTTTGCTGTGTGCCATAGGAAAAGGTAGGAAAGAGTTAAGGGAGAGGCAGTTGGTGGGGTCATGCAAATTCCACACAAGGAACCCTGGGATGCCTGCCTGTGATGGAGGAAACACATCAAATCTAGAAAGAAATTGTCCTGGAATGAAAGCATTCCTTGAACGGTGGGTCGTAGTGTTTGGGGAGGACATTGGTAAGGTTTGGGCTACATCAGTGGTTCTCAACCTTCCTAATGCCACGACCCCTTACTACGTTTCCTCATGTTATGGTGTTATTAGTTTCGTTGCTACTTCATAACTCATTTTGCTGCTGTTATGAATAGTAACAGATTGGGGGAGGGTATTGATTTTGTCCTGTGGGAGTCATAGTTGCTGGGATTTATAGTTCACCTACAATCAAAGAGCATTCTGAACTCCACCAACGATGGAACTGAACCAAACTTGGCACACAGAATTCCCATGACCAACAGAAAATACTGGAAGGGTTTGGTGGGCACTGACCTTGTGTTTTGGAGTTGTAGTTTACCTACATCCAGAGATAACTGTAGACTCAAACAATGATGGATCTGGACCAAACTTGGCACGAATTCTCAGTATGCCCAAATGTAAACACTAGTAGAGTTTGGGGGAAATAGACCTTGACATTTGGGAGTTGTAGTTGCTGGGATTTATAGTTCACCTACAATCAAAGAGCATTCGAACCCTACCAAGGACTGAATTGGGCCAAATGTCCCACACAGAACCTCCATGACCAACAGAAAATACTGTGTTTTCTGGTGGTCTTTGGTGACCCCTCTGGCACCCCCTTGCGACCCCCCCAGGGGTCCCGACCCCCAGGTTGAGAAACACTGGGCTACACGTTCATGCTGCTCGCTGTAAACTGAGGGAGTGCCTTTGGAATTTTTGGAACTATAGCCTTTGTGGAGGCTAGAGGCTGTCTGTGTAAGTGGACACCTCCGCCACATACACACATACATGTTTTCCATTTTTATTATGTGTATAGATAGATAGATTGCTTGTATTATATATATTTGTTGTTGTTCATGTGTAACAAAGAAATGGAAAACCCCAAACCCAAAAAACTAAACCGGAAGATATGCTTACTTCCGAGTTTAGTTCCACGGCGAACCAATATATATCATACCAGCGATTTAATGAGCACCGACTCCATATTTCCTGATTTGACAAGCACCCGTATTTCAGGGAACATTGGTTTCTTTAACCGGGAGGAGGAGGAAAAACTCTGCGGCCCACTTTTTTCTCCAATTAAATTAGGTTGTTAGAGGGGGGGAAAAGTGGCAGGAGAGCGGTTCTCCTTGAACGAACACTGATTCATGTTTGTGTTTAGACTCGCAGATTGCTTTTCATTTCCATCTCCCAGACATCTGGTTTCCTTGTTCCGAGTAAATTTGCTCGCATTTATATTCAGGATAGCGAGCCCTTTATTAGTTTTAGGGAAATAACAAATAATGGGGAGGCAGTGCAGCAACGGCGGGAGGCTGGGGTTTCGTTCAAAATCTGGTCCTCGCCAAATGACTCACGCTCCGAAAGCAAAGGGGGGATCGCTTGCGTTGATTGCTTCGAGAAAAAGGGACGTTATTCTTTTTTATAAAAACGTGGGACGCTGCTTCCACGGAGGAAAATGCTTTGGGGTGGATTGAGGGCAAGGCGAGGAAAGAGAAAAGAGCATCGACGAACTCGAGAAACGTTTAGCAGAGGGTTCGGGGACCATTTCCCCTCCTTTGTGTACAATTTTGTCCTGTCCGGATAGCATTCTGTTGAACCGCTTTCTACTTGCCACCCCGTGTTGAGTTTCTTCCTGTTCGGCCAAAGATAGCCGATCGTGAAGAAATGTGAGCTCCATATTATTAATATTATATGATTATATAATGTTATATATATTGTATTATACTATATTATTTATATAATATCTATATCTATGTTTGTATGCAGCAGGCAGGTGGCGCAGTGATGTTCCTCCCTGCTTTCCGATCAGCTCCTACTTCCACAGGCCACTACGACCCCCACGAATGACGAACATGGACCAAACTTGGGACACACACCCGCTAAGATGCACTTTATGTTCCGTTGAGGTTTGGGAGAGGATGGACCACGGATGATGGAATTTGCAGTACCTTCACTCACTTCCAGAGACTACTGCGACCCCCAACAATGATTTGCAGCAGTGGCACACAGACCAACCCCATCCCCCCCCCCCCCATGACCTACCTCATGTCCTGGTGAAGTTTGGGGGAGGGTGGACCATGGACAATGGGATTTGCAGCATCTTCATCCACTTCCAGGGACTACTGCAACCCCCACCAATGATGGGGGTCGCAGTGGCACATAGACCCCACCCCCATYACCTACRTCATGTCCTGGTGAAGTTTGGGGGAGGATAGACCATGGACGATGGGATTTGCAGCACCTTCATCCACTTCCAGAGACMACTACAACCCCCACCAATGATGGGGGTCGCACTGGCACACAGACCCCCCCCCCCATGACCTACTTCATGCATGTCCTGGTGAAGTTTGGGGYAGGATAGACCATGGACAATGGGATTTGCAGTACCTTCATTCACTTCCAGAGATTACTGCAACCCTCACCAATGATGGGGGTCGCAGTGGCACACAGACCCCCCCCAAATGACCCCCCCAAATGTCCTYGTGAAGTTTGGGGGAGGATAGACCATGGATGATGGGATTTGCAGTACCTTCATCCACTTCCAGAGACTACTGCGACCCCCACCAATGAGAGAGCTGGACCAAACTTGGCACACAGACCCCCACCCACCCCCACACAGACCCCCAAGGAACATAGTGGAGAGGTTTTATGGAGACTAACCCACTGTGTGAGAGWTGTAGTTCACTCTGCAACCAAAGAGCATTCTGAACCCCACCAATGATGAACCTGGGCCAAACTTGGCACACAGAACCCAGATGGCAACAGAACATACTGGAGGGGTTTTGGGGGACTGACTTTGGAACTTGGGACTTACAGTTCACCCTGCATCCAGAGAGCACTGAACCCAGCTGAAAACTAACCTTGGCACACAGACCCAACATGGCCAACTTTAAACACTGGCGGGATTTGAAGGTGATTGGCCCACAATTTTTGGAAATTGTAGTTTATCCACATCCCTGTGCATTTTCTAATAGGAGCATTCATTAAAAAAAGGAAAGACTGATTTTTTTCCTAATAAATAGTGTTACACATTGCCAAATTTATTGACTACTTAAATTGCCTCCACTTCTCACCATTGCATTGTGGGTAAATCAAAGATGGCTGACACCGAAAACGTACAGTCCTAAATGTCTCCTTCCTGGCATCCAAACCTCTATCTTAGGAACCCTGAACCCTGTTTGGACTTGACATCTTCTGCCTTGAGACACTTGAACCTTGTTTGGACTTGAGATCCTCCATCTTGGGAACCTTGAACCTTGTTTGAAATTGATATCATCTGCCTTGAGACTCTTGAACCTTGTTTGGACAACAGACACTATCTTGGGAACCTTGAACCTTGTTTGGAATTGAGATCTTCTGCCTTGAGAACTTTGGACCTTGTTTGGACTTGAGAGACACTATCTTGGCAACCTGGAACCTTGCTTGGAATTGATATCATCTGCCTTGGGACCCTTGAACCTTCTTTGGACTTGACAGACACTATCTTGGGAACCTAAGACCCTGTTTGGACTTGAGAACTTCTGCCTTGAGACCCTTGGACCTTGTTTGGACTTGAGATCCTCCAACTTGGGAACCTTGAACCTTGTTTGAAATTGATATCATCTGCCTTGAGACCCTTGAACCTTGTTTGGACTTGAAAGCCTCTACCTTGGGAACCTAGGACCCTGTTTGAACTTTAAGAGCTTCTGGCCTTAAGGATTTAGAACCTTGTTTGCACTTGAGAGCCTCTCTTGGAAACCTAGAACCCTGAGCATCTGCCTTGAGACCCTTGAACCTTGTTTTGATTTGAAAGGTACTATCTTGAGAACCTGGAACCCTGTTTGGACCCGAGGAGGTCTGCCTTGGAGCCTAGAACCTGGTTTGTGGCTAGAGCATCTGCTTTGAGGATCTAGAACCTTGTTTGGACTTGAGAGTCTGTATCTTGGGCGCCTATGACTCTGATCTTTGGAAGCTTCTGCCTTGAGGATCTAGAACCTTGTTTAGACTTGAGAACTTCAGCCTTGGAAACCTAGAGCCTTATTTGGGCTTGATAGCCTCTATCTTGTGAACCTTGGACCCTGGTTGGACTTGAGAGCTTCTGCCCTGAGGATCTAAAACTTTATTTGGAATCGAGAGCTTCTCCCTTATGAGCCTAGAACCTTGTTTGTGGCTAGAGCCTCTGCTTTGGGAACCTTTTTTGGGGTTTAGAGCAAGGTGGTCCTAGTCCCAGCATCCAAACCCACAAGGAAAAGAGAGCCTTGGCACTCTTTGTGTTCTCCTTCTCATATGTTCTCTTTTTCTCCTTCATGGTGGCCTTCCGGATGAGGACAGGCGAGCGAGCGAATTTGTTTTGCATTTCAGCATGCAGGACACAGGTGCTGTTGACGACGGGGAGGCAGATTTATTGAGCCACTCTGCCTCAAGGGCGTTGAGTGACAATAGCATCACGCCACCAGCCATATGGCCGGCAAATGAAATGCACACACAAGTCCCCCCTTGAGACAGGAGGGAAGGTGTCTCCTGTGACCTTGTGTGAATTGCATGCTTCGAGACACCCGTCGACTCCATGACCATCCAAGAATTCCATAGGGTTATCTTAGGTGAACAGGGGTATCTCCAGTTCCTTTCTCTGAAAAAAGGATTCATCTCCTGTCCATGTCCTGACCAGGGCTGACCCTACTTAGCCTCCAAGATCAGGTGGCCTTTATGAGATTTAACTGCATACATACTACTACTCCTATTATTACTACTGCTACTACAATGAATATATATCACACAAGAAATAGTTCCTTCCTCTGAAATTGAGCCCATAGTATTCATCAGTGGTCTCCCATTCATGTCCTGACCAGTATGGACCCTGCTTAGCATCCAGGTTCAGACAAAACCCAGTGAATTGGGGGTTATGTAGCCCTTGCCTTCTTTAATGTCAGCACAGGTGTTGGAGTGGCAATCTATATTTATGTCCCGTTGCCATAATCATAAAAATATTTGCAAAAAATAACCATAAAAATATCCACAAAAATAATCATAAAAATACTTGCAAAAAACAACCATAAAATATTTGCAAACATAACCTTTAAAATCTTTGCAAAAATTAGTATTCAAAATATATATTTTTAAAAATCATAAAAATATTTGTGAAAAATAACCGTAAAAGTATTTGCAAAAAAACCATAAAATATTCACTAAAAAGAACCATCAAAATATTCGTGAAAAAAAACTTTACAAAATATTTGCGAAAAATAAAAATTAAAATAACCATTGCAAAAAAATGTCCATTAAAAATATTTGCAAAAAAATAACCATAAAAATATTTGCAAAAAATAACCTTTTTAATCTTTGCAAAACTTCATATTAAAAATATTTTTAAATCATAAAAATATTTGTGAAAAATAACCATAAAAATATTTGCAAAAAATAACTGTTGGAACCCAGACACCTTAAAGAGCCAGACTCAGGATTATTTCCAAAAATAGAGTTTATTTAAACAAAGCAAAAGAGACACTTAGCTCAGTGTCTCTGGTCAAAACTCAAAAGTAGCAACCAGTTCTAGTTCAAAAGGTAAACTGAAGCAATAATCCGGATTATCTGGAGAAAAGATCCGGACTAAAACAAAGCACTCCAAAATAGCACAGCAAGTAAAGGGTTAACAAACAAAGAGCTGCAAGGAAGAAGAAGTAGTCAAACAAAGTCCGAGGTCGTAGCAAGCCGAGTCRAAAGTTGCGAGGTTCCAAAATCCACGTAGGCAGCATTGTAGTCAAACTGGTCCYAAGTCCAAGAAAGGGGAAATCTGCACTCACGAGAATCCAAGCCGAGTCGAAACACACAGGAAGCAGCCACCTGTAGATCCAGGACCCAATACCAACACGAAATAGGCAGCGACAAAACCCAATGCATGAAACCAACACTTTGCCTTCTGCAAAGATTCTCCATTTCAGAGCCTACTTTTACCTTATATCTCATCATCRGAAYATGAACTGARCTCCGCCCTGTCAATATCTCTTACAGCTGTRCTTGACTCCACACGTGAACTCCAACGCCCATCCCTCCAACTCCTCCAWCTTCTGTCAAGACTTAGATCCCCCCAAGACTCAGAAGTATTTCCCGACTGCCCCATTACCAGAAAACCCCACAAACGTGTCACAAGACGTTGGCTCTGCACATACATCTTGTACCTCTTGTACCATAGTCCAGTCCAATGTGCCATCCTCACTTTCATCACTCTCTAACCCATCACTCCCAGAGAAACCTGCAAATGACTCTTCATCTGTGGGAGCAGTAAGTATATCCCGGATCATCTTCCTTTGTTGCTCCTCATCCGATTCTTGCTCCCGAGTAACCCTCTTAGTTCTCCTATTCACATCCACTGTATCTCCTTTCTCTCCCTCTGACCCTTCGTTATCAGAGAACCCTTCGAATGAGTCTTCATTGGTAGGTGCCATAAGTATATCCCGGATCTTTTTCCTTTGTTGTTCCTCATCTGACTCCTGCTCACGAGCACCCCTTTTCCCCCTTCTGACACCCATACTACCACTTGCAACGTTACTTACAGGCTCTACTACAACAATAACCATAAAATATTCACTAAAAATAGACATCAAAATATTTGTGAAAAAAACTTTTAAAAATATTTGCAAAAAATAACAATTAAAATAACCATTGCAAAAAATATCCATAAAATATTTGCAAAAAATAACCATAAAATATTCACCAAAAAACCCATAAAATATTTGCAAAATCCCATTTTTCAATACGGCGGAACTGAGCAAAGAATAGAAGGCAAAGACGATGGCTGAAAGGTGATGAGAACAAGGATCGAGCCATCAACGTTAACGACGAAAGGGGATACAACAAATCCCACAATCCCACTCATGAAGAACACCGCCTATCTGCGAACCTTAACTTGAACCCTGCAAAGAGAATTCCGATGAAAAGGGGATACAATGAGCCCCACAATCCCTCTCATGAAGGACACCACCTATCTACCCAATCCTCTGATAATCCGCCAACCTTAACCTGATTCCCTTGCAAGAAGGATACCGATGAAATGGGGATACAATGGATCCTGCAATTCTGTAATCCAGCTCATGAAGGACACTGCAAATCTACCCAATCTACTAATCCGCCAGCATTAACTTGATCCTCATAAGGAGGATCCTGATGAAAAGGGGATACAATGGGTCTTGCAAACCCGCAATCCTGCTCATGAAGGACACCACCTGTCCGCCAAGCTTAACCTGATCCCTGCAAGGAGGATTCTGATAAAAAAAAGATACAACAAATCCCGTAATCCCACAATACTGCAATCCTCTTCATGAAGGACACTGCCTATCTACCCAATCCTTATTATTATTAGTGTTGTTGTTGTTATTGTTGTTATTAATATTATTATTATTATTATGTTGAATAAATATATAACAAAAATAATAAAATAATAAATATATACTTTCTACCTTCTTCAGCTCTGGGAAGGAACTATTATTATTATTATTATTATTATTATTATTATGTTGGATATATATACATACACACACACATACACAGAGGTTGAAAAGTAATGCCTCCACCTTCGTTACTTGGGTTTTGGATGGGAATATTTTAATAAATCAGGGTTCCATACTTTGCACTTTAACAACACAACCGTTCAATGCTAAGGCTTCCCACCGAAATGGAACTGTAGAGGAGAGTCTACTAAACAAGCCAGTACCTGCCGCATATCAGTACTGCCATCTGCTGAAGAGTTACGAAGGTGGAGGCATTACTTTTCATTCAACCCTCGTGTGTTTGTGTGTGTGTGTGCGTGAACAATTTTGTCAGATAAATATATAACAATATATAACAAAAATAAATATGATACTTTCTATTCTCTTCAGCTCTGAGAAGGAACAATTATTATTATGTTGGATGAATATATAACATTTTATATATATATATATATATATAACAATTTTGTCAGCTAAATATATAACAAAATAAATAAAAATAATTGTATCGGATGCAATAAAACCACAAGCAATCGTCCTTCGAGGACAATAGTCGAACTATATTTCCTTTATTTAATATAGAAAAAATATAAATATAAATGTTTGCTTATTTATTTATTATTTGCTGCATTTATATACTGCTTTTCAAAGTGGTTTCCAACATAATAATGGTTAAATGCAATGCCATACATACATGTGAAAACCAAGACATATAACTAGACAATAAAATATAAATTAAAAACCTAACCATATCAAACACAAAACATAGAATGACATTTGAACATAAACATACATTAAAACATTGATAATACAATAACATTTATATTTAAACCCACCATTAAACAAAACAATTGAAAAACAGTCATTAAAATCCATTATTTAAATATGAAAAATATAAATATTAAATATAAAAATATAAAACAAAATTAATAAAATGATAAAAATATATAAAATAATAACAATTTTGTCATTTTATTAATATATTACAAAATAAATGAAAACAAATGCAAAAATTGTGTCAGATGCAGTAGAACCACAAGTAATTGTCCTTCAAGGACAATGGTCAAACTATATATCATTTATTTAATATATGAAAAATATAAATATGAAAAATACTATTTGTTATTTTTCAAAAATATTTTTATTATTATTTTTTCATGAATATTTTTACGGCTAATTTTCATGAATATTTTTGCAGTTATTTTTTCAGAATATTTTTACAGTTTTTTTGTGAATATTTAATGATTAATTTTGCAAATATTTTATGGTTATTTTTTACGAATATTTTTATGAATATTTTTTTATGAATATTTTCCCGCTTGCCTGGCTTGTTAATAAGTAATACGTAGCAAGCGCCCTGCTAATAGATCGGAAGTGGCCCGTTCTGCCAAAGTGATGCGCTGACATCATTGATAAATGGCAAGCATCGGCAAGACCATCCATCGCTGTCGGTGCTCATCCCGTATAAGTAGGTCGGCCCCGTATTGCAAATATATCTGAAGAAGATCAAGCTAATGGAATACAATGGAAAGACAGCAAAAGAGAAAGAGAGAAGGTGGCCAAGCCCCATTAACCACAGGCAACGGGAGTCTTAAATCATGGCTTTATTATTGTGGATTTAGGTAGCATTTTGGCAATGGCGATGGCTTGTTATGTTGTGCGAGTCTGAGATATATATTTTCTATATAATATTTTATTATTATTATTATCACAAATATTTTATAGTTACTTTTAGCAAATATTTTATGCTTATTTTTGTGAATATTTTATGGTTGTTTTTGCAAATGTTTTTACGCTTATTTTTTGTGAGTATTTTATGGGGGGTTTTTTGCAAATATTTTTATGGATATTTATCTCTAATATTTTACGCTTATTTTTGTAAATATTTTGATGATTATTTTGATAATATTTGTATAATTATTTTTATAATATTTTTGATCATATTTTATTATTATTTAGCATTTTTAATGATTTTTTAAAGAATATTTTTATGATTTTTGCTTGAGAATATTTTTATGATTGAGTTTGTGGATATTTTTATGGTTATTTTTCATGTATATTTTTCCAGTTGCCTGGCTTGTTAATAAAAGCAACAACGTATGCTATTCTTGGTGCTTTTACGCAATAATTTTCAACTATTTAGTAACAGCAGCAAGAATAGTATATGCGAGAAACTGGAGAGTAAAAGAAACACCTTCAATAGAACAGTGGATAATGAAAATAATGGGGATTATGAATATGGATAGTTAACCCAAGTCATCAAAACACCAAGGAAAACCTAAAAATCAAATGGATTGGTTACCTATCAAAAATATTTCAAACACGAAAAGATGAAAATAATTATATAGGTAAGGAATAAATGAATGGAAAGGGCAAGATGGAAATAAGTGAAAATCTGTATGTGTTGGAGGGGTCCACTTACACAGACAGCTTCCTGCTGAAATCGAGGAGGAATTTAAAAGGGTCTGGCCCTGAAGGAGAAACCTTGCGGACCCACCAAAGAGGGCTCGCTACAATGGTGAGCAAAGAGAAGCCACAATTTAAAAGATTTTCCTAAGTTCCCAAAAGAAATCTCACCAAAGTTGAAGGAAGCGCCACTGAGATGATTTTATTGCGATTCAGCTGAAAAGGATGCAAAGCAGCAATATTTCGCCAAGCTGAGCATAACATGTACACAAATAAAACCCTTTTTTATACAGAAACAGAGTTGTCACGTTTGAATTTCCGGCTCCCCGCCCCTCTGACTGCTCGACGGTGATTGCCTGGCGCCCTACAGCTGGGAGGAGGCTTGGCCGCCTCCTGAGTTCCTGGGCCAATCGCTGGGTTTCTGCCGCCACGGCATCCTGATGAATCAGGAGAGAGGGAGGCAGGATGAGAGGGAAACAATGGATTCTTGAGAGGATTATTGAAGATAGGAAATGTCCAAGTGGCCAGCGAGTCCTGGGGGCCTGCGAGCCAGCCTTTCCTATTGTCTTTGATTGGCTGTAATAAACGTTGATGTCGGGCAAGCCTGCCAGATCCGGATTTTCTGGGTGCTGAGATATAGAAACTGTCAGGTTTTACAATGTATTGTAATGTAATATAGCTGAGTCATGGACTGCTAATGGGCTTCTATTGGGAATGCTGGGTCATGCATTAATTGTATATAGGGAATCATTTGGGGAATGTGTTCTGGCCTAGTCCAGGTGATTGTGAATGATGCAATCCTGGGTTTGAGTTGAGTCAATGAGTTGGGAACCAATCGGTGATTGCTATGTGTAAATGAATTGTATATAAGGAAGTCATGTACAGTGTATATTTCTCCTTGTGCTGTGATGTTGTTCATCGAAGGCTATATGTAATTAAAAGAACCTGTCTGCTAAGACAAGATATAACTGTATGCTGTGGTAAGTTTGTAATATCATCTAGACTGGGGAAAGACAATGGTAAAACTGACAATGGCCAGGCATGTGCTCAAGTGTCTGTAAAAGAGTTCCAGAGTGACTGCAGTTTGTGGGAGCAGTTGACTGAAAATACTGTGCAGGAAGAAGCTACTGGAAAGCGCTGAAGTTGTGCAACTGATCTGCTGCTGAATTGTTAAGTTAATCTCAATGAGGGAATTTTGGCTGAAGTTTCAGTGGAAGGAGATTTAAATGAGTAACAGATCAGGACAAAGGGTGGCTTTCCGAAGGCTTCCTTTGTCCTATTGAGATAGGATCATTAATGCCAAGTGACCGCCTCCCCTGGGGGGAATCAACTCCGAGCCCCAAAGGTCATGATCCTTTGTTATTGTCCATGCAAAAAGTGTCTTTTGATAAGGGTTTTTTCAACTGAGGATTTCCTTCTTTCCAGGGTCACAGAGGTGGCTTCTTATATTTTTATACATTTTTCAATAAAGGGGAATTGGGCAAAAAGGGTCAGGAAAAGGTCAGATACACAGGGAGGAATATAGAAATATAGAAATCATGATATAGAAAACATACCCACTTATCCCTCCCACCAGAGTCCCATAGAAGTTCAAGAGAGCACATAAGTGTAAAGGGAGGTGGTTTCTCAGTAATAAATGTGCTACCTTCTGCTATATATGAAACATAGGGCATAAAACCTTGATTAAATGTACACACTATCTAACATGGGAAGGGTCCTTGTTGTTAGTGTCTTAGCAAATTGACCAAGGCTTAATCCAGTCTGGTGTCCTTGTCCTTAGCAAAACTATAAGTTACTATCTTTTATGGGGGCGGGGTCATGTTCCACTTCACTGCCTCCACAAACAGCTCTAACCCATAGTGCTGAGGAGCCACCCATAGCCCTCCCTTCAAGGACATTGCAGGTTGTAGCGAGAGCAATGAACATGTGGCCCAAACCCTGCCAGTGTCCTCCCCAAACACCATACTGCCTGCCACCCAAGTGAAGGCTTTCATTCTGGGACAATTTCATCCTAGGCAGGGGCTGCTCAACCCATTACGCGAAGTAAGCATTCACAGTATAGTTGATTTTGCCCAGGGGCGCTCTTGAGGCGCTCTTGGGGGAAAATAGACCTTGACATATGCGAGTTGTAGTTACTGGGATGTATAGTTCACCTACTATCAAAGAGCATTCTGAACTCCACCAATGAGAGGATTGAACCAAATATGACACACAGAACTCCCATGACGAACAAAATATATATATCAGTGATTGGTTGGGGGGGAGGGCGCCAAAATACTGTTTGCTTACCATTGAAAATTACCTAGGGCCCCCTCTGATCCAAGGTGTTCTGTTTTTCCTCCAGAAGGGATATCCCAGGGTTCCTTACTCTTTCCATAGGTGTGAAATTTGCATCACCCCGCCCAGTGCCTTTCCCTTAACCCTTTACTCCCCTTTCCTATGGAACACCAAAACAGGAATTGAACAGCAACTGAACAAGACATTTGGGAAGAATTCACCATGATTTATAGGAGTTGGAGTACTTTACATCCTGATGAGTTTTGGGAGAGGATGGACTAGGGAAGATGGGAGTTGCAGTATCTTCCCTCACTTCCAGAAACCACTGTGACCCGAACGAATGATGCACCTGGACCAAATCTGGCACACGGATCCCCTACAACACACTTTCTGTTGTGGTGAGGGTTGGGGGAGGATGGACCACACATAATGTGATTTGCAGTACCTTTACCCACTTCCAAAGATTACTGCGAACCCCACGAGTGGCGGGCCTGGACCACCCTTGGGACACAAAACCTCCATGACTAACTGAACATACTGGAGGGGTTTGGGGGGGGGGACCTACTTATAGAATCATAGAATCAAAGGTTGGAAGAGACCTCATGGGCCATCCAGTCCAACCCCCTGCCAAGAAGCAGGAATATTGCATTCAAATCACCCCTGACAGATGGCCATCCAGCCTCTGTTTAAAAGCTTCCAAAGAAGGAGCCTCCACCACACTCCGGGGCAGAGAGTTCCACTACTGAACAGCTCTCACAGTCAGGAAGTTCTTCCTCATGTTCAGATGGAATCTCCTCTCTTGTAGTTTGAAGCCATTGTTCCGCATCCTGAACAAGCTTGCTCCCTCCTCCCTGTGGCTTCCTCTCACATATTTATACATGGCTATCATATCTCTTCTCAGCCTGCTCTTCTTCAGGCTAAACATGCCCAGCTCCTTAAGCCGCTCCTCATAGGGCTTGTCCTCCAGACCCTTGATCATTTTAGTCACCCTCCTCTGGACACATTCCAGCTGAGGAGCCACCACTACGTGGGAGTTGTTGTTCACCCTGCAACCAGAGCACTCTGAACCCCATCAATGATGTATCTGGACCAAACATGGCACCCAGAACCCTGGTGGCCAACACAACATACTGGAAGACTTTTGGTGGGGGGGACGGGACTCACCCACCCATGTGGGAGTTGTAGTTCACCATGAGAGCATTCCAAAGTCCCCAATTGCGGATCTGGAACACATGTGGCACACAGAACCTATCAATCCAAAAGAAGCAATGTCTTCTTTAGATAACCCATGCATAGCTGGGTACCCAAGCTGGTCTTAAATAAAAGGACAATAATTTATACCATGACGAAAAAGATTGGAAGTTACAATATCCCCCTAAACTTCCCCCCCTTTCACCCCTTTATTTCTCTTTTTTTGTGTGTTTTTGTGTTTTTCATTAGTGCACTTTATATTGCACTTCCTTCCCTCCCTCCTTTTCTCATGAATTATTTTGTTATACTGTAAATAACTCCGTTATGTTTAATAAAAATTATTATAATAAAATAAAATAAAAATCTACACCATCTTATTTTTATTTTATTTTTTAGCCAGCTCGCTTTCTAGGAAACCAGTTTTTGCCAAATAGTGTTTGGCCAGGAAAAAAGAAGAGCATTTTCTCTCTATTTGGATTCCTTCTTTTTTTGTTGCATGGATGGATTTAGTCCAGAGAAAGGGATCTGGGACTGAGTTTGCCAAGGAAGGCAGAGAGAGGCCAGCCAAGGATCGATCACTTCTTGGGATTGCAATTCAATTCGTCAATACAACAAAGCGATCATATTTTTTAATTTCCCATATTTTCAACCTGCCTTTCTCTCAATAGAGATGGCCTTAACACCAATCCCTAATACCTTTTCTTATTAAATATATTTACATTGATTGAAATATAGTTTGACCACTGTCCTTGAATGATGATTATTTATGTTTACTGCACCCAATGCAATTGTTATTATTGTATATATTTTACTTATTTTGTTATATAAATATATATAAATTTTGCAAAAAAATAACCATTAAAATATTTGTGAAAAATATTCATAAAATATATTTGCAATAATTCATTGAAATATTCACAAAAAATCATCAAAATATTTGCAGAAATATTCAAAATAAATAATCAGAAAATAATCAGAAAAATATTCACAAAAATATTCACAAAAACTAATCATAAAATATTTACAAATAATAACCATAACAATATTTGCCAAAAATACAAATACATATTTGTAAAAAATATTCTTTAAAATATTCGCAAAAATAATCATCAAAATATTTGCAGAATTTTTTAAATAATAAAATATTCAGAAAAAGAATCAGAAAAATATTCGCAAAAACTAATCATAAAATATTTACAAAATATAATGTAAAATATTTGCAAAAAATAACCACAAAATATTGCAAAAATAATCATGAAATAGTCAGAAAAATAACCATAAAATATTCGCAAAAATAATCATCAAAACAGCTGAAGAAACATTCAAAAAATAATCAGAAAATATTCAGAAAAATATTCAGAAAATATTCGCAAAAAATAACCAGAAAAATATTCATTAAAAATTGCAAAAATAACCATTCAGATATTTGTAAAAATAATCATAAGAATATTTGCAGAAATATCCATAAAAATAATCATAAAAATATTCAGAAAAGCTGATAATAAAATATGTACAAATAATTTTAATAAAATATGTATAAAAATAACAACAAAATATTTACAAAGATAATAATCAAATAAGGCAGTTTGGGAAGTAGAAGTAAGGACATACTACAAATGCAATTAATAATAATAATAATAATAATAATAATAATAATAATAATAATGCTTTATTTCTAGACTGCCCTCTCTGCCTGAAGGGACTCAGGGTGGGTACAAACGTATTAAAATAATACACAATAAAGCAACAACAATATCAGTGAGCTTACAAAAAAAATTAAGCATAGTAACAATCCAATAAGACATAGTTAACTAAAACATAAGTAGACATTACAACAAATACTCTAAAAGCAATACAGTTACATTAAAATGGCTTGCGCAGGTGTTCATTTGAAATGTAACATGGCAGCAATATAGTACAAGTAGGAGTAGCCAGCATTCCAAGTAGTCTTAGTCCTCCTCTTTTCCATATGCTAAAGTGCATAGGTCCATTTTTTTGAAGTTTATTAAATGAGAGTAGGGTGGGGGGCATTTTTACTTCTTTAGAAAGGGAGTTCCAGAGGTGGGGAGTGATCACGGAGAACGCCCCCTCTCTCGTTCCCATCAGCCGAGCTTATGACGGAGGTGGGACCGAGAGGTGGGCCTCCTCTGTTGACCGTAGTGCACGGGATGGTCTGAATAATAATAATAACTTGCTACTGTGGTGAAATGTTCCACAGGTTAACGCGGCTTTTATTTTTATCCGAATGTGTGTGTCATCGTGTCATCAGCAACCATTGTATTACAATTCTAACAGAGCAAAACAAACACACAGATTAAAAAGAAAAAGAAAAAAAACACACAGATTTTGCAAATTTGGTATTTGGTTAAATGTCCTTTGACCAGTATCTGGCCACTTGGAGTGCCTCTGGGGTTGCCGCAAGAAGGTCCTCTATGGTGCATGTGGCAGGGCTCAGGGTGCATTGCAGCAGGTGGTCTGTGGTTTGCTCTTTTCCGCACTCGCATGTCGTGGATTCCACTTTGTAGCCCCATTTCTGAAGGTTGGCTCTGCATCTCGTGGTGCC
>NW_026847771.1:60985154-61021710 GCF_025583915.1 Anolis sagrei ordinatus
TGCGACTCCGGAGAAAGAAAGTTCATATATTGGAGTCAGAAAAAGACACAATGTATCATGCAGAGAGCTGGAAGTTAGGAAAATAGATACTTTTTATTAAGGGCTTGATTACAAAGTGGCCAAGGAAATCTGAAAGGGAGAGAAAGAGAATTCTTTGTTGGAGCTGCAGCTGATGTAATTGCCTCGGCTGATGTCCAGATCAACATGCGGTGGAGAGATCCAGGATCTACGGAACTCCCTGCTGCAAATGGCAGTGGCTAGATCAATTTGAAAGCAGGGGTCCTCGCATTCAATGACACCTTGGCTTGCACTTAAAAACAATCGGCGCTGACAAAATTACCATCTGTCAGCTGCAAAAAGCCACCCTACTCAGATCTGCGGATATTTTTCACCGATACATCACACAGTCCTAGACACTTGGGAAGTATCCAACATGTCATCCAATACAAAAGCCAGCATAGTGATCTTGTTTGTTGTTATGTACCAAATAATTATAATGATAATTTGTGAAACAACACTAGGAATTGAGTCCTATTGAAATGAGGGACTTTCTGTGCAGGAATAATAATAATATTATAGGAATTTTAATATAATAAAAAATACAAAAATATTAATATAAAATAAAATTAAGGTATAATAACAATATTATAATACAATAAAATATAAATACAAAATAAACAATGTATTATAATAAAATAATAAAATGTATGTATAATGATAATAACATATAATTAATATGTAATAATACTAATACTACTAATAATAATAATTCCCCATGTCCAAACTCTGTATAAGAAATAGATAGCCATGCCTTCCCTTTGTTACTTTCATCCTTATTTAAAACAATCGAGATTTGCATACATAGATTGAGATCGCCTTTCCTTGCATTTGGACTTGAATGGCTTGTCGCCATCTGCTGGTCCATGTTCCACAGTGACACAAAACACAGAACGCGATGCAGGTGAACATAGCACTGAATGAGATGTAGAATAATCACAGGATGTGGGGGACTGACTGGGACCAGTCACCAGCCATCCCCTCTCCAATGCCAGAGATACAGCTTAATGGTGTAACATTAGAAAACGTTGACCATTTCCGCTACCTTGGCAGCCACCTCTCCACCAAAGTCAACATCGACACCGAAATACAACACCGCCTGAGCTCTGTGAGTGCAGCATTTTCCCGAATGAAGCAGAGAGTGTTTGAGGACCGGGACATCCGTAGGGATACCAAGGTGCTTGCCTATAAAGCTATTGTCCTCCCAACCCTGCTATATGCCTGCAAAACGTGGACTGTCTACAGACGTCACATGCAACTCCTGGAACGATTCCATCAGCGCTGCCTCCGGAAAATCCTGCAAATCTCTTGGGAAGACAGGCGGACAAACATCAGCGTGCTGGAAGAAGCAAAGACCACCAGCACTGAAGCGATGCTCCTCCGCCATCAACTCCGCTGGACCGGCCACGTTGTCCGGATGCCTGACCACCGTCTCCCAAAGCAGCTGCTCTGCTCTGAACTCAAGAATGGAAAACGGAATGTTGGTGGGCAGGAAAAGAGATTTAAAGATGGGCTCAAAGCCAACCTTAAAAACTCTGGCATAGACACTGAGAACTGGGAAGCCCTGGCTCTTGAGCGCTCCAGCTGGAGGTCAGCTGTGACCAGCAGTGCTGCAGAATTTGAGGAGGCACGAGTGGAGGGTGAAAGAGAGAAACGTGCCAGGAGGAAGGTGCGTCAAGCCAACCCCGTCTGAGACCGCCTTCCACCTGGAAACCAATGCCTTCACTATGGGAGAAGATGCGGGTCAAGAATAGGGCTCCACAGCCACCTACGAATCCACAAGGAAACCCATCATGGAAGACCATCTTACTTGTCCAACGAGGGATTGCCTAAGTAAGTAAGTAAGTAAGTAAGTAATCACAGGATGTATTAAACCTACACCTGTTGATAGTCTTTACAAGCTATCCACTGCATGGCTATCAGCCTCCTCCCAGTACACTCAAATTAAGGAAAAGCTTAAAAAGAAACACCACTCTTCTTCATATTCCCCTGGCAACAGAGGCGGCCCTAGGTAATTTTCAACAGTAAGCAAACGGTATTTTGGCGCCCCCCCCCCCCCCAACCAATCATTGATATATATTTTCTGTTCGCATTGGGAGTTCTGTGTGCCATATTTGATTCAATTCCATCATTGGTGGAGTTCAGAATGCTCTTTGATTGTAGGTGAACTATACATCCCAGTAACTATCACTGCCTGAAGACCCCGGTGTGTTCACCAAAAGTCACCTCTTCTCCTGACTTTCTCCTCAGCCATTGGGACCAAGAGAGAGAGAGAGAGAGGTGGAGATGCCCACCTTTCCTGAAGGTAGGCGCAAAAACAAAGGAGGGAGCGGAGGTGGGAGATACCTCCAGCCGGAGGGGCTCTCTCTCTCTCTCTCTTGGTCCCAATGGCTGAAGAGAAAGTCAGGAGAAGAGGCGACTTTTGGTGCGCACGCTGGGGTCTTCAGACACGCCTCCGGACCCTAAGCGGGCCAGGCATGGCGGCTCCGCCCCTTGGCCCACCCACGGATTGGGGAGAGGAGAGGAGGCGGGTGGAGCGCCGCGGGATCAGGAAAGGGAGCCGGTCATGGGGAAGGGATCGAACGTGGAGAACGATTGAGCGCCGACTCACTCGCGCACCCAGCCACAGTCAGGCCATTGTATGCTAATCAAGGTGGTCAGTTGAAACATTCACACCTAGCTCCAGCAGACAAGAGTCCTTTGTCCCACCCTGGTCATTCCACAGATATATAAACCTTTTTTCCTAGTTCCAACAGACCTCACTACCTCTGAGGATGCTTGCCATAGATGCAGGCGAAACGTCAGGAGAGAATGCCTTTAGACCATGGCCATATAGCCCGAAAAAACCTACAACACAGTTGAAGTTTTTTTAAAAAAAACACAACAATAAACAAACTTTAGAAATGTGGCATTATACTAAATGTCCTTTGATCAGAAGCTGGCCTCTTAGAGTGCCTCTGGTGTTGCTACAAGAAAGTCCTCCATTGTGCATGTGGCCGGGCTCAGGCTCCATTGTAGTAGGTGATCTGTGGTTTGCTCTTCTCCACACTTGCATGTCGTGGACTCCACTTTGTGGCCCCATTTCTTAAGGTTGGCTTTGCATCTCGTGGTGCCAGAGTGCAGTCTGTTCAGCGCCTTCCAAGTCGGCCAGTCTTCTGTGTGCCCAGGAGGGAGCCTCTCATTTGGTATCAGCCATAGCTTGAGGTTCCGGGTTTTAGCCTGCCACTTTTGGACTCTCACTTGCTGAGGTGTTCCTGTGAGTATCTCTGTAGATCTTAGAAAGCTATTTCTTGATTTAAGGCGTTGGCATGCTAGCTGATGTCTGAACAGGGGGTGGACTAGAGATGTCACTGCCTTGGTCCTTTCGCTGCTGGCTGCTACTTCCCAGCGGATGTCAGGTGGTGCAGCACCAGGTAAACAGTATAATTTCTCCAGCAGTGTTGGGTGTATTTATTATTATTTATTACAGTATTTATATTCTGCCCTTCTCACTCCACAGGGGACTCGGGGCAGATTACAATGCACATATACATGGCAAACATTCAATTTCATTAGACATACAACATATATAGACAGACACAATTTAACATTCCAGCTTTCTGGCTTCATGCTCAATTCCAGCCACAGGGGGAGTTGTCGCTTCACCGTCCACATGTGACACCGAGTCCTCGATGGAGTACTTCCTCATTCTTACACACGGTGCTGGAAGGTTTTATGATGTCGGAAATTAGTTAAATTAGCCTCCCCACGTAAAGTGGTATTTAATTTCCTACTTGAGAGATGCAACTGTCTTTTGGGCTGCATAGGTCAACAGCAAGCTAGACTATTAATTGTTGGGAGCTCACTCCGACCCAGGCTGGCTTCGAATTCATGACCTCTCGGTCAGTAGTGATTTAATGAAGCTGGCTACTAATCAGTTGCGCCACAGCCCAGCATAGGCATCCTGTGATAATGCAACTAATAGTC
This sequence comes from Anolis sagrei ordinatus, assembly GCF_025583915.1. Taxonomy (NCBI): domain Eukaryota; kingdom Metazoa; phylum Chordata; class Lepidosauria; order Squamata; family Anolidae; genus Anolis; species Anolis sagrei. The sequence continues at coordinate 60,989,178 of NW_026847771.1, forward strand.
TCATTAAGAGCCACATCCACTGTTTTAACGTGGTGATATATATTCCATAGTGGGCATGCGTATTCAGCAGCAGAGTAGCCAAGCGCAAGGGCAGATATCTTCACAGTGTCTGGTTGTGATCCCAAGGTTGTGTCAGTCAGCTTTTGTATGATATTGTTTTTAGCACCCAGTTTTTGCTTTATAGTCAAGCACTGCTTCTTATAAGTCAGAGCACAGTCCAGGGTGACTCCCAGGTATTTGGGTGCGCTGCAATGCTCCAGTGGGATTCCTTCCCAGGTGATTCTCAGAGCTCGAGATGCTTGTCTGTTCTTAAGATGAAAAGCACACGTCTGCGTTTTAGATGGATTAGGAATCAGCTGGTTTTCCCTGTAATAGGCAGTAAGAGCACCTAAAGCTTCGGAGAATTTCTGTTGGACCATTTCAAAGCTCTGTGATTGAGTGGTGATGGCACGATCATCAGCATAGATGAAACTCTTTGTCCTTTCTGGCAGTGGCTGGTCATTCGTGTAAACGTTAAACATTGATGGCGCAAGCACGTTCCCCTGAGGCTGGCCATTCTTCTGTTTCCATCATCTGCTTCTCTAGCCCTGGAATTCAACAAAAAAGCTCCTGTTTTGTAGCAGATTTCCTATGAAGCGGGTGAGGTAGTAATCCTTTGTGACATTTTAAATTTTTCTCAGGGGAAGGTGATGATTTACAGTGTTATATGCTGCTGACAGATCTATGAAGACATGACGAAATGAGGTTACCCTAAGGTTCTTGTAGGTTTTTTCGGGCTATATGGCCATGTTCTAGAGGCATTTCTCCTGACGTTTCGCCTGCATCTATGGCAAGCATCCTCAGAGGTAGTGAGGTCTGTTGGAAATAGGAAAATGGGTTTATATATCTGTGGAATGGCTGGGGTGGGGCAAGGAGCTCTCTGCTGAAGCTAGGTGTGAATGTTTCAGCTGACCACCTTCATTAGCATTTGAAGGCCTGGCTGAGCCTGGGAAAATGTTCTGTTGAGAGGTGTTAAGATGTGCCTGGTTGTTTCCTCTCTGCTGTTTTGCTGTTAATTTTAGAGTTTTTTTAATACTGGTAGCCAGATTTTGTTCATTTTCATGGTCTCTTCCTTTCTGTTGAAATTGTCCACATGCTTGTGGATTTCAATGGCTTCTCTGTGTAGTCTGACATGGTGGTTGTTGGTGTGGTCCAGCATTTCTGTGTTCTCATAATATGCTGTGTCCAGGCTGGTTCATCAGGTGCTCTGCTATGGCTGACTTCTCTGGTTGAAGTAGTCTGCAGTGCCTTTCATGTTCCTTGATTCGTGTTTGGGCAATGCTGTGTTTGGTGGTCCCTATGTAGACTTGTCCACAGCTGCATGGTACACGGTAGACTCCTGCAGAGGTGAGAGGATCCCTCTTGTCCTTTGCTGAACATAGCATTTGTTGGATTTTCTTGGTGGGTTTGTAGATTGTTTGTATGTTGTGTTTCCTCATCAGCTTCCCTATGCGGTCAGTGGTTAACACTTAACATCTTAACACTTCTCAACAGAACATTTTCCCAGGCTCAGCCAGGCCTTCAAATGCGAATGAAGGTGGTCAGTTGAAACATTCACACCTAGCTCCAGCAGAGAGCTCTTTGCCCCACCCCAGTCATTCCACAGATGTAAAAACCCATTTTCCTATTTCCAACAGACCTCACTACCTCTGAGGATGCTTGCCATAGATGCAGGCGAAACGTCAGGAGAAATGCCTCTAGAACATGGCCCTATAGCCCGAAAAAACCTACAAGAACCTAGTGATTCCAGCCATGAAAGCCTTCGACAATACAAGGTTACCCTAACTTTTGCTTCTCTGTCTTCTTTGCTGCATGGAACCTTTTCTTTCTCCTCACTTCCACATTCCACAGCTGTGCTGGCAATGGCCCGGGCGATATGGCTCATGGCCCTCCACGACCCCCATTGGCCCTCCAAGGCTCCGGGACAGGGCCATTTCATAGCCTCATCCACCAGATAGTCCCTCATAAACACCTCAAACCTCATAGCCGCATCCTAGTCACTCTGGGAGCCCCACCAGGCTCCCAAGCCCCATTTGGCAACAAAATGTCTCACATCACAAGGAGTGACCATCACTCAAAAATTATGATTTTATCATTTGGGAGTTGTAGTTGCTGGGATTTATAGTTCACCTACAATCAAAGAGCATTCTGAACTCCATCAACAATGGAATTGAACCAAACTTGGCACACAGAACTCCCATGACCAACAGAAAATACTGGAAGGGTTTGGTGGGCATTGACCTTGAGTTTGGGAGTTGTAGTTCACCTACATCCAGAGAGCACTGTGGACTCAAACAATGATGGATCTGGACCAAACTTGGCACAAGCACTCAATATGCCCAAATATGAACACAGATGGAGTTTGGGGGAAATAGACCTTGACATTTGGGAGTTGTAGTCACTGGGATTCACAGTTCACCTACAATCAAAGAGCATTCTGAACCTCACGAACGACAGAATTGAGGCAAACTTCCCACACAGAACCCCCATGACCAACAGAAAATACTTAAGGCCATCCAATCCAACTCCCTTCATCAGGGCAAGAAAATGTAATCAAAGTCCTCCTGACAAAGAGCCATCCAGCCATATAGATAGATAGATATTTATTTATTTATTTATTTACTACTCTTGTATACCGCCGTTTCTCAGCCTACAATGGCGACTCAACGCGGTTTACAACACTAAAATGAGCAACAATATACAATTTAAAAAGCATAAAAACATAAAAACATATACCATAAACAGTATTGGGCCACCAATACAATCGAAGCATCTCTTAACTGAAAAACATAATCCAATCTCATCGTCCGTGATTGCCGATCCTTGATCATTAACTTCATTGCATTAAATTAACCAAATGCTTGTTGAAACAAAGATAGATAGAGATAGATAGATAGATAGATAGATAGATAGATATGATTCAGACACAGAGAGATATAGTACCATAGATTTGAAAGGGACCCTTAAAGAAGGACAATGATATGTTGCATGTTCCAGGGTGGGCAAACCAGACACTCTCCACATCAACACTGACAAAGAAATAAGAAATACTGTTTACCCGCAAGCATAAAGAAATTACATATATTAGAAACCAACACTTTCTCATTTCTTTATTTTCCAGATCAACAGACTGGGCCACAGCAACACGTGGCAGGGGACGGCTAGTATATATATGACGTGTAATATATATGTATTTATATGTGTATATATATATACACACACACACACAATATAATATCATAATATATGATAGTAATATTATAATATTTTATTATATTATTATACTATTATATTATTATATTATCTGACATTCCATTCTCTTTCACCTCGAAGAGGCGATGACCTCACTTCTTGCGTCACGGTTGACCTTTGACCCCCCTCCCCCTATGAAGCCCATTGTTTTGGACCGAAGCCTTAATTCTTCCATTGACGTCCGCCCACTGACCACCAGCCAAATCTATTAATACTATTGTTTACTCTATGGATTGAACATAATAATAGTAAAAGAAGTAGTAGTAATAATAATAATAATAATAATAATAATAATAATAATATATTATTATTATTATTATTATTATTATTATTATTACTATATTACTAGTATATATTATTTTTATTAGCAGTAAAAATATAAAATAATAATAATAATAATAATAATAATAATAATAATAATAATAATATTCTGTACTCGGCTCGGTGACCCTTGCCTTGATGAATCTCATCATCATCATCATCATCATCCTCCTCGTCCTTTCTTTGCTACTTTTTCAGACGGGAAAAGCCCTGAATCATCACTAAAGAGCGTGACATACAAGGAGCCATTCAGTCACTCACTCATTCATTCATTCATTCATTCCCCCTTCTCTTTGGAAATCCCAATTAAAATGATGATGATTAAATCTTTTTTGAGCTGGGGTTGCATTTAGCGTCATAGCTGTTTTCTCAGTTTTATTTTTATCAGAAAGGATGTGAAGGAAGGATATTATATTATATTATTATATTATTATTATTGTCGAAGGCTTTCATGGCCGGAATCACTGGGTTGTTGTAGGCTTTTCCGGATTATATATATTATTATTGTCAGGAAGGAAGTGAAGGAGGGATATATTATTATTATTATTATTATTATTATTATTAGTAAGGAAGTAAAAATCATGAAAATATTTGCAAAACATAAATGTAAAATATTCACCAAAAATAATCATTAAAATATTCGCAAAAAATAAGCACAAAAATATTTAATAAAACAATAATTAAATATTCAGTAAAATAACTATGCAGATATTCATGAAAAATAACCTTTAAAATGTTCACAAAATTTATCATAAAAATATTTTAAAAACGAATCACAAAAAATAATCATACAAATATTCATGAAAAAGAACTATACAAATATTTGGAAATTCAACCATAAAAATATTTGCAAAAAAATCATTAAAATATTCCTGAAAGTAACCATTAAAATATTTGTTAAGATATCAATCATTTTTGAGCTGAAACTCAATGCACTTCATGTCATAAGAATTTTCTCGGTTTGAGTCTTCTTCTTCCGTGAAATCCAAATCTACACAAGTTACACCTTGTGTTTCGGGGAAAAGAGAGAGAAGAAAGAGATGGGAGCCCCCCCAAAAAAACCCACTTCCTTTGTCTTGAAGAACAAGTTTTGAAAAATATGACGTTTCTCTGCTTGCGGTTGAGAGAAACTTTTACTTTTCTGGTTCGGAAATGAAACACACACGAAAAAGAAGAAAAAAAGAAAATAGACTAAATAAATGATGGCCTGCAATATATTATATTATAGATAATAGATATAATATAATATTAAATATATTAATAGAATATAATAATAATAATAATAATAATAATAATAGGCCATCCTCCAAAAAATTGGGTGCCCTAACAAATTTGTGAACATCCTGCGGCTCCTCCATGATGACATGATGGCAACAGTCTTGGACAGCAATGGCTCCCAAAGTGACCCATTTAAAGTGGAATCGGGTGTCAAACAGGGATGTGTTATTGCCCCAACTTTATTCCCCATCTTCATGATACTTCACCTTGTTGATGGGAAGCTTCCCACCGGAGTGGAAATCATCTATCGGACAGATGGGCAAGCTATTTAACCTCAGCAGATTGAAAGCCAAAGCCAAGGTCACAACAACATCTGTTATAGAACTCCAACATGCTGATGACAACGTTATTTGTGCACATTCATAAGAAGATCTACAAGCCACTCTAAACACCTTTGCAGACGCATATAAGAAGCTCGGACTGTCATCAAACATTTAGAAAACCAAAGTGCTCTTCCAGCAGTCACCAGGCAATCCCTCTCTAATGCCAGAAATACAGCTTAATGGTGTAACATTAGAAAATGTTGACCATTTCCGCTACCTTGGCAGCCACCTCTCCACCAAAGTCAACATTGACACTGAAATACAACACCGCCTGAGCTCTGCGAGTGCAGCATTCTTCCGAATGAAGCAGAGGGTGTTTGAGGACATCTGTAGAGAGACCAAGGTGCTTGTTTATAAAGCTATTGTCCTCCCAACCCTGCTATATGCCTGCGAAACGTGGACTGTCTACAGACGTCACATGCAACTCCTGGAATGATTCCATCAGTGCTGCCTCCGGAAAATCCTGCAAATCTCTTGGGAAGACAAGCGGACAAATGTCAGTGTGCTGGAAGAAGCATTGAAGCGGTGGTCCTCCACCATCAACTCCGCTGGACTGGCCGTGTTCTCCAAATGCCCAAAGATCACCATTGTTTCCCAAAGCAGTTACTGTATTCCCAACTCAAGAACGTGAAACGTAATGTTGGTGGACAGGAAAAGAGATTTAAAGATGGGCTTAAAGCCAACCTTAAACAATGTGGCATAGACACTGAGAACTGAGGAGCCCTGGCCCTTGAGTGCTCTAGCTGGAGGTCAGCTGTGACCAGCAGTGCTGTGGAATTCAAAGAGGCACGAATGGAGGGCAACAGGGAGAAATGTGCCAAGAGAGAGGTGTGTCAAGCCTCCTGTCTGGAAACCGATGTTCTCACTGCGGGAGAACATGCAGGTCAAGAACAGGGCTCCACAGTCACCTACGGACCCACTGCCAAGACATTGCACTTGGAGGATCATCATCCTCGGGCTACAAGGGATCGCCTAAGTAAGTAAAATAATATATAATATATCTAGAGAAATAAAAATGTAATGTTCGTTTGTGGGATTAACAGAACAGCAAAGAATTCAATGCTAACACTAAAATCTAAAATATCATACATCAACATTAAAATTAACCAATGCATCTATATAAATAAAAATGTAATGTTCATTTGTGGGATTAACAGAACTGAAAAACCACTGGACAAATTGACACCAAGTTTGGACACAAGACACCTAACAACCCAATGTATGACCTTCACTCAAAAAAAATGATTTTGTCATTTGGGATTTGTAGTTGCTGGGATTTATAGTTCACCTACAATCAAAGAGCATTCTGAACCCCACCAATGATGGAATTGAACCAGACTCGGCACACAGTTCTCCCATGACCAACAGAAAATACTGGAAGGGTTTGGTGGGCAGTGTTCTTTGGTTTTGGAGTTGTAGTTCACCTACATCCAGAGAGTGTTGTGGACTCAAACAATGATGGATTTGGACCAAACTCTACACAAATACTCAATATGTCCAAATGTGAACACTGGTGGAGTTTGGGGAAAATAGAATCTTGACATTTGGGAGTTGTAGTTGCTGGGATTTATAGTTCACCTACAGTCAAAGAGCATTCTGAACTTCATCAATGATAGAATTGGGCCAAACCTCCCACACAGAACCCCCATGTGGGCCACAGCCACTCATAGCAGGGGACAGCTAGTATATAATAAAATAATATATATAATATGATAATATAATAATACATCTTATAATATATATTATTCTAATATTATTATCTATTATTATTATTACATTATTGAAATTGGCACCCATCTATATTATTATTATTAAATATCAAATATAATGTATTACTATATTTAAATTTTAACCATAACAAAACACTTGTATTTTCTGAGAAATATTTATTTTATAAAATAGCAATTTTTTTGGAAGAAAGTATAAAAAGTATATACAAACAACAATATATATCTACATATATATATTGACAAAAATACATCATTATTATTATTGCTTAATGTACACCAGGCAAATACAATAAATACATTAAATTATTATTATTATTATTATTATTATTATTATTATTTATTTCTTAATATACATGAAAGAATAAATATAATAACAATAATAATAATAATATATCAAATACAATAAATACATTAAAACAACAAATATAAGAAAGAGAAAATAATAATATTTTCCAAAATAGAATTAAATCCCGATTTGCAAAAAATAATTCATTACTTTTGTCAAAGCTGACCAGCAGCACAAATAGAATAAAATAATAAAATAGAATAATAGAGATAAAAATAAACCTGCGAGGTAGATCCACATAATCAATAATATTGGATTGGAAGACCATTATGGGAAAATTAATAATATAGTCAATAAATTAAATTGTGATATATATATATATATATATATATATATATATATATATATAGTGTGTGTGTGTGTGTGTGTGTATAATTTTATGACATTCTATACATAATACAATATAATACAATGTAATATAATATATAATAATACAATATAATAAAATATATCTATGCACATAATGAAAATGTGTATATGTGTATATGGTGGAAGTGTCCACTTACACAGACAGACTCCCGCCTCCACAAATATATGCAGTCATTAAAATATAATATAATAATATACCATTATATTATATTATATTATATTATATTATATTGGAAAGGGGCCCCTAACACTTCTTCAGGGCCGGCCATCTTTGATTACCCCCAGTGCAAACATTGCTATAATATAATGTAATATAATATAATAATATTAAAATTATTATTATTATTATTATTATTATTATTGTTGTTGTTATATTGGAAGGGCCCCCCTCTCATTTCTTCGGGGCTGGCCATCTTTGATTACCCCCAATGCAAACATTGTTATAATATAAATAGTAATATTAAATTTATATATTATATTATTATATTATATTATATTATATTATATTATATTATATTATATTGGAGGGGGGGCTCACGCTCCTTTGGGGCTGGCCATCTTTGGATTACCTGCAATGCAAACATGATTAGATTATATTATATAATATTAATACAATATAATACAATATATATAATACTTCTTCTGGATTGGCCATCTTTGGATTATATTATATTATATTATATCATATTATATGGAAAGCGGGGGCTCACACTTCTTCAGGGCTGTTCATATTTGGATTATCCAAATTTGGATTAATATTGGAGGGGGGGCTCACGCTCCTTTGGGGCTGGCCATCTTTGGATTACCTGCAATGCAAACATGATTAGATTATATTATATGATATTAATACAATATAATACAATATATATAATACTTCTGGATCGGCCATCTTTGGATTATATTATATTATATCATATCATATCATATTGAAAGGGGGGCTCACACTTCTTCGGGGCTGTCAATAATTGCATTACCCAAATTTGGATTAATATTGGAGGGGGGGGGGGGTATATTATATCATATTATATGGAAAGCGGGGGCTCACACTTCTTCAGGGCTGTTCATATTTGGATTATCCAAATTTGGATTAATATTGGAGGGGGGGCTCACGCTCCTTTGGGGCTGGCCATCTTTGGATTACCTGCAATGCAAACATGATTATATTATATTATATTATATTAAAACAATATAATACAATATATATAATACTTCTTCTGGATCGGCCATCTTTGGATTATATTATATTATATCATATTATATTGAAAGGGGGGGCTCACACTTCTTCGGGGCCGTCCATATTTGGATTATCCTCAATGTAAACATTATTATAATTATATTATATTATATATTACATGAAAAGGGAAGTGGGGTCTCTGTCGTGTTTCTTCAGGACGGGCCGCCTTGGTGTGCACTTGCCCAGTGCGCGTGCAGCATGCCCCACAAACACGGCATAGGTCTGGAGGGCCTGGCAGCCCTTCCGCTTCTTGTCGAAGGCGTCCGTCCCGGAAGTGTGTTCGAAGCGGTGGCGGGTGCGGAACCGGGAACACGGGAGGCAGTGCAGGTTGGCCAGCAGGCCTTGGACCACGGTGCGTGTCCAGCGCAGTTGTAGCAGGAGAGTGTCATTGGTGGTGTTCCCCGTTGCTTCCTCGCCTCCTGCAGGGGAGAAGTCCTCCTGGTCACGGCCAATGCGCTGCAGCGTGACCTCGAAGAAGGAAAAGGCTTTCAGGAGCCAACACAGCAGTGCCTTCCGGGGCGCCTTCCCCTTCGAGGAAGAGGAAAAGGAAGGGAAAGCCAGGAAGGAAGGGTCCGCAGCACATAGGAAGCGGTGCGCTCCAGCACGCGGCCAGAAAGGAAAGCCCTGCCGCTCCAGCTACACAAGGAGAAGAATATCATAACAATAAGATATAATTATAATACAATATACAATACAAGAAGTGTTAGGGGCCTCTTTCCAATATAATATAATATAATATAATATAATATAATATAATATAATATAATATAATATAATATAATATAATATAATATAAATCACAATAAGAATAATATATAATATATAATTATAATATAATATAATAATTAAAATAGCCTTTGGGGAGATGGGGCGGGATAGAAATAAAGCTTATTATTATATTAATATTACTATATATTAGGCTTGGGCGGTTTCGTTCGTTAATTTCGTAATTCATTATTAATTCGTATTTAAATTAGCTTACGATCCAATATTGAGCCATGCAGGAATAGTGTGAGGAGTAAATTAGATTCGAAACAATTTTTTCAATTTATTTCGTAATTATTTCGTTATTATTTCGAAATTATTTCGAAATTATTTCGTAATTATTTCATAATTATTTTCGCATGTCTGGTGCAAGTTTTATAGTTGTTGTTTGTTTTATCACACCAACAGTCAACAACAGAGGGAGAGGGAAGCTTCAGAAGTTCCCCCTGTCCCATTTGGAGGTTTTTTTAGCATATTGCGCAATCGCGTCCGCCACTAACGAATCGATTCGTAATTATACGAAATTTCGTAAATTTCAAAATTTTTAAAAGGAAAATTTCGGAATTCTTTTAAAAAACAAAACGCGATGGACCCCTAAAAATGAAACGAGTTTAGAAACAATTTTTTCCGTTGATAATACTATTAATAATAATAATAATAATAATAATAGTAATAGCCTTCGTACTTACGTAGTAGAAGAGGAGTTCCTGTGCGGAGAGATGTAGCTGCTGGACCTGGCACTGGACCTGCTGGAAGGAGGAGGGGCGTGTTCCCACGCACACTGGCTCCACCCCCTTGACCTCCACCATGACCTCGTTGACCTCATTGCTGCTGTGCAAAGGAAGGGAAGAAAAGAGGAGGAGGAAACGGGTGAGGAAGGCCGCCCCTGTGCAGAGAGAATAAAAGAAATGCATAACTTAATTCATAAATTAATTCATAAAAATAAGAAATAAACAGGAATAAGAATTAATAGGAAGGGAAGAAATTTATTATTAGTAATAGTAATGTAATATATCTAATTCAATGAAATAATAATTCAATGATAAAATAATAATTTAATAACAATAATGATTAAAATACTTATTTAATAATAATCTAATAATCTAATAACAATTTAATAAAATAATTTAAAATCACAATTTACTAATAATAACAATTTATTATTAATATTATTTTAAGAAGAAAAGAATGATCTGATAATGATATAACCAATTTAATAATAATTTAATAATGATAATCTAATAAATTAATAAAATAATATTTAATAAGAATATAATAATAAAATAATAATGATATATAAAAACAATGAAATAATAATTTAATAAATAATGATCTGATAATAATATAACCAATTTAATAATAATTTAATAATGATAATCTAATAAATTAATAAAATAATATTTAATAAGAATATAATAATAAAATAATAATGATATATAAAAACAATGAAATAATAATTTAATAAAGCAATAATTTAATCAAATAATACATTAAAACGTGAGAAAATAGTAATAAAAACTAGAATAAGAATTGAATAACTAAATAAATTGGCGAAACGATGGCCACCAAACTGGCTTTTTATTGTATTAATGTAATATTGTTTATTGCTTGTTGTTTAATATTGCTTTAACTGTTTTTAATTTGCTTTAGGTTTTGTATTGTTATGTTGTGTTTTGAGGCCTTGGCCTTTGTAAGCCGCATCGAGTCCTTCGGGAGATGCTAGCGGGGTACAAATAAAGTTAATAATAATAATAATAATAATAATAATAATTAACGGTTTATAATTATTGTTACTATGTATTTTATTGTGTTGAATTGTAGGCATCAAACCCTTAGGGGGTTGAGAAGGGCGGGGTAGAAGTACCCGAAATAAATACATTAATTAATTAATTCATTCATTAATTCATTAAAATAATAAAATAATAATTATATTTAAAAATAAATAAATACATAATAATAAATATTAATAAAATAAATTTAAAATGTGAGGAAATAGTAATAAAAATACTGACTAAAGCAAGAAAAAAATAGTTATAGAAACCAGAGGAAGAAAAATAAATAAGAAGAAAATCTTAGAATAAAATAAAATAGAAAAAATATAGGTATTATAATGCAGAATAATTAATCCTGACCTGCCATTGAGAAGAAGAAGGAGGAATCCTTCTTGTTCTTCTTTCCTTCAAAGGAGAGAAAGAAAAGAAAATTAATTTGGCCTTTTAAAGGAAGATCAGAAAAAGAAAAGGAAAGGAAAAAGGGGAGGAGAGAAAAAGAAGGAAAGAAAAAAAAGAGAGAGAAAAGAGAGAGACTTGGAGGTCATGGCAAAAGTTTTTGTGGTTTACTGGTGAAGCAAGGATTGCTCATTTGGGGATTTCAATGGAAATGACGACTGAATGAGAAAGAAAGAAAGAAAGAAAGAAAGAAAGAAAGAAAGAAAGAAAGAAAGAAAGAGAGAAATGACATCATCAGCTTCATCATCATCATCCTTTCTCAAGTCATGAGGACATTGAAACAAAAATCATATAGAATAACTAATAGAATAAATAGTAATATAAAACAAATAATATGTAATAAATACTAATATTTATACATTAATATAATTAATAATTAATACATAATAATATAACGAGGGCACATAAAATATATTATTAATAAAATAATAATAAATACTTATAATTATAATTATAACAAAAATATAACCAGAACATCTAGGATGAAATGATATAATGCTATAAAGAATATAATGAGGACACATAGTAATATACTATAATATAAGAATAAAATGATGACATAATATAATAATATATTAATAATAGTAAAATAGTTACTATTATTTTACTATAGTTATATTATAACTATACAATATATTATCTATATATATATAAATGCTCTGTGCATAATGAGTACCTTAAAAACAAAAGAACTAATGAATGAAATCACACCAAATTTGGCATAAAACGTCTCACAACAGGAGTGACCATCACTCAAAAATTATGATTTTGTCATTTGGGAGATGTAGTTGCTGGGATTTATAGTTCACCTACAATCAAAGAGCATTCTGAACTCCAACGATGGAATTGAACCAAACTTGGCACACAGAACTCCCATGACCAACAGAAAATACTGGAAGGGTTTGGTGGGCATTGACCTTGAGTTTTGGAGTTGTAATTCACCTACATCCAGAGAGCACAGTGGACTCAAACAATGATGGATCTGGACCAAACTTGGCACAAATACTCAATATGCCCAAATATAAACACAGATGGAGTTTGGGGGAAATAGACCTTGACATTTGGGAGTTGTAGTCACTGGGATTCACAGTTCACCTACAATCAAAGAGCATTCTGAACCCCACGAACGACAGAATTGGGGCAAACTTCCCACACAGAACCCCCGTGACCAACAGAAAATACTCAAGGCCATCCAATCCAACTCCCTTCATGAGGGCAAGAAAACGTAATCAAAGCCCTCCTGACAAAGAACCATCCAGCCATAGATATAGATAGATAGATAGATAGATAGATAGATAGATAGATAGATATGATTCACACACACACAGATATAGTATCATAGATTTGAAAGGGACACTTAAAGAAGTGCAATGATATCTTGCATGTTCCAGGGTGGGCAAAAAAGCCACTCTCCACATCAACACTGACGAAGAAACAGCAAGAAATATTGTTTACCCATTGCATATATTAGAAACCAACACTTTCTCATTATTTTATTTTCCACATCAACAGACTGGGCCACAGCAACGCATGGCAGGGGACAGCTAGGATATAAATAAAAATGTCATGTTCGTTTGTGGGATTAACAGAACTCAGAAACCACTGGACAAATTGACACCAAATTTGGACACAAGACACCTAACAACCCAATGTATGTCCTTCACTCAAAAAATTGTTTTTGTCATTTGGGAGTTGTAGTTGCTGGGATTTATAGTTCACCTACAATCAAAGAGCATTCTGAACCCCACCAACGATGGAATTGAACCAAACTTGACACACAGTTCTCCCATGACCAACAGAAAATACTGGAAGGGAAGAGTTTGGTGGCCATTTTTAGGGTTGTAGTTCACCTACATCCAGAGACTGTGGACTCAAACAATGATGGATCTGGACCAAACTCTACACAAATACTCAATATGCCCAAACGTGAACACTGGTGGAGTTTGGGGAAAATAGAATCATAGAATCATAGAGATGGAAGAGACCTCATGGGCCATCCAGTCCAACCCCCTGCCAAGAAGCAGGAATATTCAAATCCCCCCAGACAGATGGCCATCCAGCCTCTGTTTAAAAGCCTCCAAAGAAGGACCCTCCACCACACTCCGGGGCAGAGAGTTCCACTGCTGAACGGCTCTCATTTGGGTGTTGTAGTTGCTGGGATTTATAGTTCACCTACAATCAAAGAGCACCGATAGAATAGGGCCAAACTTCCCACACAGAACCCCCATGACCACCAGAGTGGGCCACAGCAAAGTGTGGCAGGGGACGGCTAGTAATAATAATAATAATAATAATAATAATAATAATCACTCACTACCTCTGAGGATGCTTGCCATAGATGCAGGCGAAACGTCAGGAGAAATGCCTCTAGAACATGGCCATATAGCCCGAAAAAACCCACAAGAACCTAGTGATTCCAGCCATGAAAGCCTTCGACAATGCAATAATAATAATAATAATAATAATAATAATAATAATAGTAATCTTTATTTATACCTGCCACCATCTCCCCAATGGGGACTCGGAGCAGCTTACATGGGGCAACATATTACATCAAAATAAAACCAAAACATAAACAACAAGCAACATCATCAAAATTACATTTAAAAAGAACATATGAATACAATAACAAAATAACATTACAATAAACACAGTCGCAGTAACAGTCGCAGTAACTAAGTAAGTGAGGTTTATATCTCTGTGGAATAATGTCCAGAGTGGGAGAAAGAAACAATCAGGGTCCGCTAACACCTTGTAACAAAGGATATAATAATAATAATAATAATAATAATAATAATAATAATAATAATACACTTTATGTATAACTCACCACCATCTCCCCAAAGAGAACTCAGTGCGCTAACATGTGGCCAAGCCCAAAATAATACAACATATTAAAGATACAATGACAAAATACATCATAACAAAATATAAAATAACAAAATCAACAATGTATGCAATTTCTAATGAAAGCACTCATAAACAACAAAATCAAAGACTGGCTTTTTCCCTAATAAACAGTATTACTAATTAACTAAATGGTATTACCTAACATCACAAAACAAATCATGCTCTTCTCAAATTACCCGGGCACTGCCGGGTTCCTAAGCTAGTAAGTTATATTACCTTACATCAAAAAGCAAACAATGCCTTTTTCAAATAACCTGGGCACCACTGGGTCCCCCAAGCTAGTAATAATGTATAATTATATAATATAATAATATATAATAATTTTCATAAAAAAATAAAATAATGAAAATAATATAATATAGAATAATATATTATAAAATAATAATATATAATAAAATAGTAAAGGTAAAGGTTTTCCCCTGACATTAAGTCCAGCCGTATCCAACTCTGGGGGTTGGTGCTCATCTCCATTTCTAAGCCAAAGAGCCGGCGTTGTCCGTTGACATCCCCAAGGTTATGTGGCCAGCATGACTGCATGGAGCACCATTACCTTCCCGCCGGAGTGGTACCTATTGATCTACTCACAATTGCATGTTTTTGAACTGCTAGGTTGGCAGAATCTGGGACTAACAGCAGGAGCTCATCCTGCTCCCCGGATTTGAACCTGAGACCTTTCGGTCAGCAAGTTCAGCAGCTCAGCAGTTTAATAAAATAAATGATAATAATTTATTTAATATAGTATAGTAATCTAATAAAAATAATAATATAATGGTCTAATGTAATATAATATGATATAATATAATGTATAATAATGATGCATAAGTAATATATAATAATACAGCAATAATACAATAAAATAATAATATATCATCATCATATATAATAAAATATGAGATAGCATATGATAATATTTAATATAATAATAATAATTATTATTATTATTGGAAGGCGGGCTCACTATGATTACTATATAATAATAATATTACCTTTGACGTTCCGTGCTGGATCCAAAGCTTCCTCTTCTATTATTCTATGATTCTCCTTGGTGGGGATCAAACAGAGAATTATGTATAATTATTATTATTATTTACTTAGCAGGGCTTTTGGATGCCAAAGAGTGGAAGGAGAAATGCAGAAAAGGTTCATCATTCCTGACTCAGATAGTCCAAGAAGAAGGGCTGGAAACCCCATGACTTTGACTCAAAGGAAAGGACAGCCTCTCTCCAAAGAAAAAAAAGGTGAGAATATATTCTTATTCTTATTATTACTATATGTCATTATCATTATAGTTTTTTTATTTTTTTATTTTTTTATTTACAAGCTTGGGGAGCCAGCGGTGCCTGGGTTATTTGAAAAACGCATTGTTTGTTTTTTGATGTTTGATAATACAACTTAGGTTTATAGTTATTTAGTTAATTAGCAACGCTATTTATTAGAAAAACCCCAGTCTTTGATTTTTGTTTTGTATAAATGCTCCCATTAGAAAATAGATAACAATGTGGGTGAACTACAATTCCCAAAACCATGGTCAATCCTCTTCAAGCCAGGCCTGTATGCACAGTTGGCCATGTTGCAGCTGTGTGTCAAGTTTGATCCAGATCCAACATTGGCTGGGTTCAGTGCTCTCTGGATGCAGGTGAACTACAACTCCCAAAATCAAGATCCATTCCCCCAAACCCCTGCAGTATGTTCAGTTGGTCATGGGGCTCCTCTGTGCCAAGTTTGGTTGTGGTCAGTTGTCTGTGGGGGTTACAGTTTCTCTGGATGTAGGTGAACTACAACTCCCAGATTTCCAGGGAAATCTCCCTCAAACTCTGTCTGTATTCACAGTTCGGCATACTGGGTCTCCCACGCTCAACCATGGGAGGTCGGTCACCCCACAAACACCCCCAGTATGTTCTGTTGGTCACCATGGTTCTGTGTTCGAAGTGTGGTCCAGATTTGTCATTGATGGGGTTCAGAGTGCTCTGGATGCAGGGTGAACTATAACTCCCAAGCAGGTGGGTCAGTTCTTCAAACGCCTCAAGTATGATTTGCTGATCATGGGGGTTTTGTGTCCCAAGTGTGGTCCTGGCCCATCATTCATGAGGGTTGTAGTAGTCTCTGGATGTGGATGAAGGTACTGCAAATCCCATCATTCATGGTCCACCCTTCCCCAAACCACACCAGGACGTAAAGTGGGTCATGGGGATTCTGCGTGGCAAGTTTGGTCCAGGTCCGTCATTGGTGAGTGTCGCAGTGGTCTGTGGGAGCCAAAGCAATTGCAAGTACTGCAAAACCCATCATCCATTGCATATGTGGTCCAGGTCCATCATTCGTGAGGGTTATAGTAGTCTCTGGATATGGATGAAGGTACTGCAAATCCCGTCATTCATGGTCCACCTTTCCCCAAACCACACCAGGACGTAAAGTGGGTCATGGGGATTCTGTGTGGCAAGTTTGGTCCAGGTCCGTCATTGGTGAGTGTCGCAGTGGTCTGTGGGAGCCAAAGCAATTGCAAGTACTGCAAAACCCATCATCCATTGCATGTGTGGTCCAGGTCCATCATTCGTGAGGGTTATAGTAGCCTCTGGATGTGAATGAAGGTACTGCAAATCCCGTCATTCATGGTCCACCTTTCCCCAAACCACACCAGGACGTAAAGTGGGTCATGGGGATTCTGTGTGGCAAGTTTGGTCCAGGTCCGTCATTGGTGAGTGTCGCAGTGGTCTGTGGGAGCCAAAGCAATTGCAAGTACTGCAAAACCCATCATCCATTGCATGTGTGGTCCAGGTCCATCATTCGTGAGGGTTATAGTAGCCTCTGGATGTGAATGAAGGTACTGCAAATCCCGTCATTCATGGTCCACCTTTCCCCAAACCACACCAGGACGTAAAGTGGGTCATGGGGATTCTGCGTGGCAAGTTTGGTCCAGGTCCGTCATTGGTGAGTGTCGCAGTGGTCTGTGGGAGCCAAAGCAATTGCAAGTACTGCAAAACCCATCATCCATTGCATGTGTGGTCCAGGTCCATCATTCGTGAGGGTTATAGTAGCCTCTGGATGTGAATGAAGGTACTGCAAATCCCGTCATTCATGGTCCACCTTTCCCCAAACCACACCAGGACGTAAAGTGGGTCATGGGGATTCTGTGTGGCAAGTTTGGTCCAGGTCCGTCATTGGTGAGGGTCGCAGTGGTCTGTGGGAGCCAAAGCAATTGCAAGTACTGCAAAATCCATTGCATGTGTGGTCCGTCATTGGTGAGGGTCGCAGTGGTCTTTGTCGCAGTGCTTTCTGGATGTAGATGAACTACAACTCCTATAAATCATGGTGACGTCTTTCCAAAACTCTTGTTCAGTTGATGATCAATTTATGTTTGCTGTGTGCCATAGGAAAGGGTAGAAAATGGTTAAGGGGAGGCAGTGGGTGGGGTCATGCGAAATCCACACCCATGGAGAGAGAAAGGAGCCCTGGGATGTCCCTTCTGGAGGGATTTGAAAACCTATATGTTCCAATATGCATTTGAATGACAGTTAGTCCCTGTTCATGAATGCCCAGCCCTAACGTACTGATAAGGTTGTATTCAGCACTTTACCCCCAGCCCCAGCCCTAGAGTTTGCTTTCTGCCCAAGTCCATGCCCTGCCCTCTCTCCTCTGAGCATGCCCACTACATTCCTGGCTACTGGTTTTGAGGTTGGTTTGTTACACTTTTACGATGTTTTTATACTTTGCCGTTCTTAATTCTTTTAATTAGATTGCTTGTGTGATATTACCATACATACTCAAGGATAAGCTGACCCGAATATAAGCCAAGGCACCTAATTTTACCAGCAAAAAAAACCCCAAAAACATATTGACTCGAGTATAAGCCGAGAGTGGGAAATGCACCAGCTACTGGTAAATCTATATAAATAAAAATGTAATGTTCGTTTGTGGATGAACAGAACTCAAAACCCACTGGACGAATTGACACCAAATTTGGACACAAGGCACCTCTAAGGCCAATGAGTGACCATCACTCATACACTGAAAAACACAGCAGAAGGGACATAAAAAGCAACCCCCCCCCAAAAAAAATACATTACAGTGCATGCGCAAAATCACATATATATGCACAAACACACAGAGAGAAAGAAGGGTAGAGAAGGAAGGAAGGAGAGAAGGAAGGAGAGAAGGAGGGAAAGAAGAAGGGAAAGAAGGAGGGAAGGAGAGAAAGAAGGAAAGAAAGAAGGGTAGAGAAGGAAGGAAGGAGAGAAGGAGGGAGAGAAAGAGGGAGAGAAAAAGGGAAAGAAGAAGGGAAAGAAGGAGGGAAGGACAGAAAGAAGAAGAAAGAAAGAAAGAAAGGGTAGAGAAGGGAGGAAGGAGAGAAGGAGGGAGAGAAGGAGGGAAAGAAGAAGGGAAAGAAGGAGGGAAGGACAGAAAGAAGGAAAGAAAGAAGGGTAGAGAAGGAAGTAAGGAGAGAAGGAGGGAGAGAAAGAGGGAGAGAAAAAGGGAAAGAAGAAGGGAAAGAAGGAGGGAAGGACAGAAAGAAGGAAAGAAGGGTAGAGAAGGAAGGAAGGAGAGAAGGAGGGAGAGAAAGAGAGAAAGAAAGAGGGAAAGAAGAAGGGAAAGAAGGAGGGAAGGAGAGAAAGAAGGAAAGAAAGAAGGGTAGAGAAGTAAGGAAGGAGAGAAGGAGGGAGAGAAAGAGGAAAAGAAGGAGGGAAGGAGAGAAGGAAATAAAAAAGTGAAAGAGGGAAGGAAGGAGAGAAGGAACGAAAAAGAAAAAGCGGGAGGGAAGGAAGGAAAGAGACAAGGAAGGATGGAACCAAAGAGCAAAGGAAGCGAGAAAGAAACAGGTAGAGAAGGAAGAAAGAAGAAGGGAAGGAAAAAGAGGGAAGGAAGGAAAGAGGGAGGGAAGGAAGGAGAGAAAGAAAGAAGGAGAGAAAGAGGGAGAGAAGGTTGGCCACAGCAACGTGTGGCAGTTACAGCTAGTAAATGAATAAATAAAATTAATGGCGGCATCAGTAGGTTCAATGTTTTTGAATATTTACCGTATTTCAAAGAAAAACAGTAAACAAGCTCTGTAAGTGGAAAAGGGGGATCAACAAAAATACTATGGTATCAACAATAACTTAATAATAATAATAATAATAATAATAATAATAATAATAATAATAATCTATATAAATGAAAATGTAATGTTTGTTTGTGGGATTATCATAACTCAAAAGCCACTGGAGGAATTGCCACCAAATTTGGCCACAAGACACCTACTAACCCGAGGAGTGACCATCACTCAAAAATTTGATTTTGTTATTTGGGAGTTGTGGTTCCTGGGATTTATAGTTCACCTACCATCAAAGAGCATTCCGAACCTCAACAACAACGGAATTGAACCAAATATGGCACACAGTTCTCCAATGACCAACAGAAAATACTGGAAGTGTTTGGTAAGCAGTGTCGCTTGGTTTTGGAGTTGTAGTTCACCTACATCCAGAGATCACTGTGGACTCAAACAATGATGGATCTGGACCAAACTCTACACGAATACTCAATATGCTCAAATGTGAACACTGGTGGAGTTTGGGGAAAATAGAATCTTGACATTTGGGAGTTGTAGTTACTGGGATTTATAGTTCACCTACAATCAAAGAGCATTCTGAACCCCACCAATGACAAAATTGGGCCAAACGTCCCACACCGAATTCCCATGACCAACAGAAAATACTTAAGACCACCCAGTCCAGCTCCCTTCACCGGAGCAAAAAGCCATCCAGCCAGGCCCATAGCCAGGATTTTAATTATATATAATAATTTGACATATGCATTTCCCCCGAAACCTTTGCAAATCCTCTCTCTCTATATGTGCATTTCCCCTGCAATATTTGCGAGCCCTATATCTCTATAGTCATACATGTCTATATATATTTGTGTACTATATATGGTATAATATATTTATATCCCACTCTATCTCGCCGAGGGGACTCAAGGCCGATTACAGAACACATATACGGCAAACATTCAATGCCGTCATACAATTAACAAGGACAGACAGTAATATAAACAGAGGTAAAGGCTTTCCCATCTTTTTCCATCTCCAGCATCTGGAGGCTGTGCTTGACTCCAGCCACAGGGGGTGCTGTTGCTCCATCTTCCATGCTGAGGAGTTTTGTTGGCCGTAGACGTCCTCCTGATCTAATCGTCAGCATGTCCTTATGGGAGCCTTTTATTACCTCCCCGCTTAAAGCAGTACCTATTTATCTACTCACATTGCTGTTTCTGATCTGCTAGGTGGGCAGAAGCTTGGCTGACAGCAGGAGCTCACCCTGACCCAGGTTTGAACTGCCATCTGTCAACCTTTTGATCAGCAAGATTTTCTACAGCTGGCGGTTTAACCAGCTGTGCTAAAACCCAGCCTTTCCTTCCTTCCTTCTTTCGTTTTTTTCTTTCTGTTTTTCCCTTCCTTCCTTCCTTTATTATATTCTCAATATATAGTCTATTCTAAATACTAGATTCTACTCTCAATATTCTCAATATACAGTCTATTCTAAATACTAGATACTATTATAAATATTCTCAATATGTATTCTATTCTAAATACTATATCACAGATATTCTATTTATATTTTATGTATTTCATTGTTATACATTACTAGCTGTCCCCTGCCACGCGTTGCTGTGGCCCAGTCTGGTGACCTGGAAAATAAAGTAATGAGAAAGTGTTGGTTTCTAATATATGTAATTCCTTTCTGCTTGTGAGTAAACAGTATTTCTTGTTGTTTCTTTGTCAGTGTTGATGTGGAGAGTGTCTGGTTTGCCTACTCTGGAACATGCAACATGTAATTGTCCTTCTTTAGGGGTCCCTTTCAAATCTATGATACTATATCTCTGTGTGTGTGAATCATATCTATCTATCTATCTATATCTACGGCTGGATGGCTCTTTGTCAGGAGGACTTTGATTACGTTTTCTTGCCCTGGTGAAGGGAGTTGGACTGGGTGAGCTTAAGTATGGGGATTCTGTGTAGGAAGTTTGCCCCAATTCTGTTGTTGGTGGGGATTCAGAATGATCTTTGATTGTAAGCAAACTATAAATCCCAGTAACTACAACTCCCAAATGTCAAGGTCTATTTCCCCCAAACTTCATCTGTGTTCATATTTGGGCATACTGGGTATTCGTGCCAAGATTGGTCCAGATCCATCATTTTTTGAGTCCACAGTGCTCTCTGGATGTAGGTGAACTACAACTCCCAAAGTCAAGGTCAGTGCCCACCAAAGTCTTCAAGTGTTTTCTGTTGGTCATGGGAGTCTTGTGTGCCACATCTGATTCAATTCCATCCTTGGTGGAGTTCAGAATGCTCTTTGATGGTAGGTGAACTATAAATCCCAGCAACTACAACTCCCAAATGACAAAATCATTTTTTTTAGTGATGGTCATTCCTTGGGTTAGTAGGTGTCTTTTGGCAGCAATTCATCCAATGTTTTTTGAGTTATGTTAATCCCACAAACGAGCATTACATTTTTATTTATATAGACTAGCTTTCCCCTGCCACGTGTTGCTGTGGCCCAGTCTGTGTATGTGTTTTGTGTGCGTATATATTTGTGTATATATATGTGTGTGTGTGCGTATGTGTGTGTAGGTGTATATGTATGTGTGTGTATATATGTGTATATTTGTGTGTGCTAGCATATATATGTGTGTGTCTCTATGTATGTGTGCATGTGTAGATGTATATGAATTTATGTGTGTGTATATATATATATGGTTTATTTGGGGTGGGGGTTAAAGTCTGTTCTGCTGGTTTTTTGTGTGTTTTTAGGGGTGATGGACACTCGTTGGACTATTAGGTGTATTGTGTCAAAATTTCATATCAATCCATCCAGTGGTTTCTGAGTTATGTTTCTCCCACAAATGAACATTGCATATTATATATATATATATACACACACACACAATAGCCGTCCCCTGTCATGCGTTGCTGTGGCCCACATGGGGGTTCTGTGTGGGAGGTTTTGCCCAATTCTCTCGTTGGTGGGATTCAGAATGCTCTGTGATTGTAGGTGAACTATAAATCCCAGCAACTACAACTCCCAAATGTCAAGATTCTATTTCCCCCAAACTCCACCAGTGTTCACATTTGGACATATTGAGTATTTGTGTAGAGTTTGGTCCAGATCCATCATTGTTTGAGTCCACAGTGCTCTCTGGATGTAGGTGAACTACAACTCCAAAACCAAAGGACACTGCTCACCAAACCCTTCCAGTATTTTCTGTTGGTCATGGGAGAACTGTGTGCCAAGTTTGGTTCAATTCCATCATTGGTGGGGTTCAGAATGCTCTTTGATTGCAGGTGAACTATAAATCCCAGCAACTACAACTCCCAAATGTCAAGGTGTATTTTCCCCAAACTCCACCAGTGTTCACATTTGGGCATATTGAATCTTCATGTAGAATTTGGTCCAGATCCATCACATTTTGAGTCCACAGTGATCTCTGGATGTAGGTGAACTACAACTCCAAAATCAAAGGACACTGCCCACCAAACCCTTCCAGTATTTTCTGTTGGTCATGGGAGAACTGTGGGCCAAGTTTGGTTCAATTATTGTCGGTGGAGTTCAGAATGCTCTTTGATTGTAGGTGAACTATAAATCCCAGCAACTACAATCCCCTTTAAAGTGAAGGACATACATTGGGTTGTTAGGTGTCTTGTGTCCAAATTTGGTGTCAATTCGTTCAGTGGTTTTTGAGTTCTGTTAATCCCACAAACAAACATTTTTTATATATATATATATATATATATATATATATATATATATATATAATATGTTATTATATATATATGTTATTATATATTATAAATCTATTCTATTAGAAATATTACATTCTATTTACATATTATATCTATTATACGTTATATACATATTATGCTATACAATAATATATTATAAATATTATTATATATTACAAATATTACCATATATATATATATATATATATATATATATATATATGCAATGATTCCTTCCTTCCTTCCTTTCCCTCCCTCTGTCCTTCCTTCCTTTCCTTCAACAGTAACGAAAAGGTCCAAAGTCCATTGAATCAATCGGTGCTGCGCAGGTCAATACAATGCGCCTCGTCGCTCCAATGTAAACAAGAAGGGAACGAAGAAGAAGAAGAAGGAGGAATAGAGAGAGAGATATATCATATATTATATTAATCTCTATGTGAGGATGGTGTCCCGCTTGAGCCAGCTGCAAGGAGAGCTGCTGGGGGCGCTGCTGGGGTCGGGGGTCAGCAAGGAGGCCCTGGTGGCGGCCCTGGGATCAGGGGTCAATGCAGGGGAAGAGGAAGAGGAGGAAGAACAGGAGGAACAGGAAGAACAGGAAGAGGAAGAGGAAGAAGAAGACCACCTCCTGGAGGAGGCCCCCTTAAGGAAGCAGCTGGAGAGGCTCAGCCCACACCAGGCCGCCCAGCAGAAGGCCGTTGTCGACACCCTCCTACAGTAAGGATGGGATTATTATTATTATTATTATTATTATTATTATTTGAAACACAACAAGATTATTACGCAGCAAGCAGATCACTCTGCTGGCTGTTGTACTGGTTCACATGTCGGACACTTCCCAAGTGTCTAGGACTGTGTGATGTATTGGCGAATAATGCATGAGGATCCGAGTAGGGTGGCCTTTTGCAGCTGACGGTGATTTTGGGTTGTTTTTCGGGCTGTATGGCCATGTTCTAGAAGCATTCTCTCTTGACATTTCGCCTGCATCTATGGCAAGCTTCCTAAGAGATTGTGAGGTTGTGAGATGGTGATTTTGTCAGCGCCGGTTGTGTTTAAGTGCAGGCCAAGGTCTTTAGGCACGGCACCCAGTGTGCCGATCACCACTGGGACCACCTTGATTGGCTTGTGCCAAAGTCTTTGCAGTTCGATTTTTAAATCCTCATATTGTATCAGCTTTTCCAGTTGTTTCCCTTCAATCCTGCTGTCGCCTGGGATTGCAACATAGACGATTGTGAGGTCAAGAGTATTGTGCTCCAAAACTCTGTCAGTCTGAATTCAGACGTCCCAGAGTAGTTTGATGTGTTCATTTTCTGTAACTTTTTCAGGCTTGTGATCCCACCAGTTGTAGTCTTTCTGCACAATCTTCTTGCAGCAGCTGAGGATGTGATCTATTGTTTCATCCGCTCCCTTGCAGAGTCTACATTTGAGATCTGCCATTGACTTTTCAATTCTGGCTTTGATGGCATTGGTTCAAATGGCTTATTTTTGGGGTGCCAGAATCAGGCCCTCCGTCTCCTTTTTCCAAGTTCCATTTGTGAGGCACAGCCATGTTTTTTCTTTGTCAGTTTGGCTCTCAATTTTTCCCAGGAACTGTCCATGGAGAGCCTTCTTTGGCCAGCTTTCTCTTCTGCTCTGCATTGTCTTTTCACTGTATACCCTTTGTCTTTTGCACATCCATCCTTGGGGTCATCCATTTTTGAGGTCATCCATCCTTGGTAACGTCCATGGTGATACATTCTCAAGGTGGTCCTCCTTCAGGATCACCCATCCTTCAGGTCATCCACCTTCGGGGTCATCCATCTTGGTGTCATCCATCCTTGGGGTCATCCATCTTCAGGGTCATCCACCATCCTGGGTGTCATCCATCTTTGGGGTCCTCCATATTTAGCCTCATCCATGGGTCATCCACCTTCGGGGTTTTCCATACTTGGTCTTGTCCATGGGTGATCCATCCTTGGGGCCATCCATCCCTGGTCTCTTGCATGAATCACCCACCCTTGGGGTCATCCACTTTTGGAGTCCTCCATCCTTGGGCTCACCATGGGTCATCCATTCTTGGAGCCATCCACCTTCAGGGTCATCCATCCTTAGGGTCATCCATTCTTGGGGTCACCCACCTTTAGGGTCATCCACCCATGGTCTCTTTCATTAATCACCCATTCTTGGGGTCATCCACTTCTGGGGTCATCCACCTTTGGCATGCTCTATCCTTAGTCTCACCCATGGATCATACATCCTTGGGGTCATCCACCTTCAGGTTCATCTATCTTTGGGATCATCCACCTTCAGGGTCCTCCAGCAAAGGATCGCTGCCTCTTCCAGAAAATTATAAACATTGGAGATAATTTCAGGAGAAAATGGGCATGATAAGAAACAAAGATGGCAAGGTCCTAACAGAAGCTGAAGAGATCAAGAGAAGGTGGTGAGACTATACAGAAGATCTGTATAGGAAGGATAATAATATTGAGGATAGTTTTGACGGTGTGGTGAGTGAATTAGAACCAGACATCCTCAGGAGTGAGGTTGAATGGCCCTTAAGAAGCATTGCTAACAACAAGGCAGCAGGAGACGACGGGATCCCAGCTGAACTGTTTAAAATCTTAAAAGATGATGATGTCAAGGTGATGCATGCCATATGCCAGCAAATATGGAAAACACAAGAATGGCCATCAGACTGGAAAAAATCAACTTATATCCCCATACCAAAAAAGGGAAATGCGAAAGACTGCTCAAACTTCCGTACAGTGGCCCTTATTTCTCATGCCAGTAAGGTAATGCTCAAGATCCTGCAAGGAAGACTCCAGCAAGACATGGAGCGAGAGTTGCCAGATGTTCAAGCTGGGTTTAGAAAAGGCAGAGGAACCAGAGACCAAATTGCCAATATCCGCTGGATAATGGAGAAAGGCAGGGAGTTTCAGAAAAAACATCTATTTCTGCTTCATTGATTATTCTAAAGCCCTTGACTATGTGGATCATAATAAATTGTGGCAAGTTCTTGGTGGTATGGGCATACCAAGCACCTTGTCTCTCTCCTGAGGAATCTGTATAAGGACCAAGTAGCAACAGTAAGAACAGACCATGGAACAACAGACTGGTTCAAGATTGGGAAAGGAGTACGGCAGGGTTGTATACTCTCACCCGACCTATTCAATTTGTATGCTGAACACATCATGTGGTGTGCGGGGCTTGATGAATCCAAGGCAGGAGTTAAAATTGCTGGAAGGAACATTAACAACCTTAGATATGTGGATGATACCACTTTGATGGCCGAAAGCGAGGAGCTGAGGAGCCTTCTAACCAAGGTGAAGAAGAAAGGGCAAGAGCTGGGTTGCAGTTAAACATAAAAAAACAAAAAAGCAAGATTCCTTCTTGGGAGGAGAGCAATGACCAATCTGAATAAAACAGTGAAGAGTGGAGACATTACACTGGCAACAAAGATCCACATAGTCAGAGCAATGGTAATTCCCGTAGTAACCTATGGATGTGAGAGCTGGACCATAAGGAAGGCTGAGAGAAGGAAGATAGACACTTTTGAACTGTGGTGTTGGAGGAAAATTCTGAGAGTGCCTTGGACCGCAAGAAGATCCAACCAGTCCATACTTCAGGAAAATAAAGCCTGACTGCTCATTGGAGGGAAGGATATTAGAGGCAAAGATGAAGTACTTTGGCCACATCATGAGAAGACAGGAAAGCTTAGAGAAGACAAAGATGCTGGGGAAAATGGAAGGAAAAAGGAAGAGGGGCCG
Source organism: Anolis sagrei ordinatus (assembly GCF_025583915.1). NCBI lineage: Eukaryota > Metazoa > Chordata > Lepidosauria > Squamata > Anolidae > Anolis > Anolis sagrei. The sequence goes on from NW_026847771.1 coordinate 61,016,459, forward strand.
ACCAAGGGCAAGATGGATGGATGGTATCCTTGAAGTGACTGGATTGACCTTGAAGGAGCTGGGGGTGGTGACGGCCGACAGGGAGCTCTGGCGTGGGCTAGTCCATGAGGTCACAAAGATTCAGAAGTGACTGAACGAATAAACAACAACAAGGTCATCCATCCTTGGTCTCACTCATGGGTCATCCATCCTTGTGGCCATCCACCTTCAGGGTTTTCTATTCTTGTTCTCATCCATGGATTATCCATCCTTTGTGTCATATATACTTGGGGTTATCCACCTTCAGGTTTATCCACCTTTGGAATCATCCATCCTTGGTCTCATCCATGGGTCATCCATCCTTGGGGTCATCCACTTTCAGGGTCATCCTCCTTTGGAATAATCCATTTTGGGGTCATCTATCCTTTGAGTCATCCACCTTCAGTGTAATCCACCTTTGGGTTCATCCATCCCTGGTCTCATCCATGGGCCATCCATGCTTAGGGTCATCCACCTTCAGGGCCATCCATCCTTGAGGTCATCCATCTTCAGGGTTTTCCATCCTTGATCTCATCTATGGGTCCTCCATCCTTGGGGTCATCCACCTTCAGGATCATCCACCTTCTTGGTTGTGCATCCTTGGTCTCACCCATGGGTAGTCCATTCTCAGAGGTGTCCTCCTCCAGGGTCATCCACTTTTAGGGTCCTCCATCCCTGGTGTCATCCATGGGTCATTCATTCTTGGGGTCATCCACCTTCAGGGTCATCCATCTTTGGGGTCATCCATCCTTGGTCTCGTCCATGAGTCAACCACCTTCAGGGTCATCTATCTTTGGGGTCATCTGCGCGGGCTCTGAGATCTACTGGTGAGGCTCTCCTCTCGGTCCCACCTCTGTCTCAAGCATGGTTGGTGAGGACGAGAGAGAGGGCCTTCTTGGTGGTGATCCCCAGCTTTGGAATGCCCTCCCAAGGGAGGTCAGGCTAGTCTACACTCTCCAAGCCTTTACGTACACAATTGAAGACATGGCTTTTTCGACAAGCCTTTGACTATGTTTAGAAACCCTTAATGAAGATATTCGAGAACCTAGAGTTTATTTCACCGTGCACTTTATGACTTATATTGATTGTTTTACATCTACAGGTATTGCTGCATTTTATTGATCTCAACCTGGGGGAGTTTATGATGTTTATTTATTTATTTACTTACTTACTTACTTTATTTATATACCGCTTTTCTCAGCCCTCAGGCGACTCAAGGCGGTGAACTACATCAATACAAAGCATCACAAACAAGTATAGGGCAATTAAAAATAATTGTAACATAAATCATTAAACATCCGTATAACAATCATTTTTGGGGTTTATGTTGGTTCTTATTGCTTTTGTGTGATTGTCTTTACACCTTTTTTATTTTGTGTGTTTGCACCTTGAGTGCTTTGTGAGCCGCCCCGAGTCCCTCCGGGAGATGGTGGCAGGGTATTAATAAAGATTATTATTATTATTATAATACCCTGTCGGAAGATGGCCAAAATGCTACTGGGGACGAGCAGAGGATAAGTTCAACTAGCCCCAGATGTGATGACGCAGCTAGCTCAAAGCCGAAAGGAAGGCTAGCGGCCGACGGTACTGGAGGTGAACGACGAATCCGATGCCCTAAAGATCAACACACCATAGGAACCTGGAATGTAAGATCTATGAGCCAGGGCAAATTGGATGTTGTTATTGGCGAGATGTCAAGACTAAAGATAGACATTCGGGGGGTCAGCGAACTGAAGTGGACTGGAATGGGCCACTTCACATCAGATGACCACCAGATCTACTACTGCGGACAAGAGGAACATCGAAGAAATGGAGTAGCCTTCATAATTAATAAGAAATTGCTAAAGCGGTGCTTGGATACAACCCAAAAAATGACAGAATGATCTCAATTCGAGTGCAAGGAAAGCCTTTCAACATTACAGTGATCCAAATATACGCCCCAACCACAGCTGTGGAAGAAGCAGAAGTAGATCAGTTTTATAAGGATCTGCAGCACCTACTGGATAATAACAATTACAATACAATACAATACAATAAGCCTTTATTGGCATAACATGGCAGAGAGTATAAAAACATAGTACACGTAATAAAAAGGGCTTCTCGTTTGCTACACATTCAGTTTGCAGACTTCATTCAGGAATCTTGCCACTGAAAGGCAGCAGCTAAAGTCCTGGCAATTTAAAAGCAAAATCACTTTGTCAGAATCGCTGCGGTTCTTCAGTGAATCTATGGCTTGTGTTAGCAGGCTGGATCTTAGCTCCTGGTAGAGTGGACAGTGCAGGAGAATATGCGGTATGGAGTCTAGCTGTCCTGTGCTGCAGAGGCAGACCCTCTTGTCGCTCGGGAGGCCATTGAGTCTTCCTCTATGGAGCGGCGATGGCATGATGTTAAATCTAGTCCAACGCCAAATGTAGCGTCTCTTATCGTAAGAGGTGGGCGCTGTTCTATGTAGATGAGACGCTCCACGTGATGTATAAAAGGCTGGATTTCCCTTACGTTACACCCACACTGTGTACGGGATTGCCAAGTTAATAGCACGGGGAGCCAGCGATATTCTGTTTGTCAACAAGCTCAATACCAATCTGTGTTACGTGGTCCCTTCTAGCCAGGCCTCCTTTTGATCGAGGGTACAAAATGTCTGGGTAACTACAGATAGCGTAGAGTCAGGAAATCGCTGTCGTAGCCCAATTCCCCGATCTTTTTTGCTAGGACAGTTGAGCACCATTTGGAGTGGTGGAGTTCGCTCAAGGTGAGTTGAGTCAGAGAGTCGCTGGGACTTTGATAGTGTATAGATAGCCAAAATTTAATGACGATTAGCCAGATAGTAGCCTCAATAGAATATTGCCCAGATTCAAGACAAAGAACTGCATACGGGACACAGTTGGGGGCACCATATAGTTTGTGGAGGAATTTCGAATGAAAAGATCTGATGGCGCTGTTATTGGGGGTTAACCAGATGGGTGCTCCATAGAGAAGTTGTGACATCGCCTTTGCTTTGAAGACTTGCAGAGCTAGGGGGATATATTGATTACCCCTGGAGTGGAAGAACCTCCTGGTTGCACTGCCACTCGATTTGGCCCGGGCCAGTGTATATTTTAAGTGGGTGGACCATGACAAGTTGTTGCTAAACCAGAGACCTAGGTATTTGAAATGTTTTACTTGCTCAATATAGTGGCCCTTTATCTTCCAGACTTGTCTTTTGATGCTTTTCCCAAACGCCAAGATTTTGGTTTTGTCGTAGTTCACCTGCAGTTCGTTCGCCTCGCAAAAATCAACAAATTTATGCAGGAGTCTTTTTAAGCCCACATGAGAGAGGGATAATAGGGCTGCATCATCCGCAAATAGCAAAAGGGGGACATGCTTTGGGCCAATCTTGGGGCTATGCCCGTCAACTTGAGCCAGGGCTGTAGGGAGATCGTGCAAAAAGATGTTGAAGAGGAGTGGGGCTAGTACGCACCCTTGTTTGACTCCCTTTTGAACCAGGATCGGGTTTGACAGGCATCCCCTGTGGTCTTTCACCTGGCAGAGGTTTTGGTTGTGCAATTTCTTAATCAAGAAGAGGAGTCTTGGGTCTATGTTGAGGGCTGCTAGTTTTTCCCACAACTTTTTTCTATTCACAGAGTCAAATGCCCCCTTCAGGTCCAAAAAGGCCACGGTCACGTTTAGCTTATTAGGGCAATTTTTTGAGTATTTGTTGGCTAGGTGGGCCAAGATGTGAGTCTGGTCTAATGTTGATTTCCCCTTAGAGAATCCTGCTTGTTCTGGGCCAATTATGTTGTTTTGGTTGACCCATGATTCTAGCTTAGTTTTCAGGAGCTTGGCATACATCTTCCCTATTATGGAGAGCAGGCTAATGGGCCGATAGTTCGTTGGATCATTTTGGTCTCCTTTTTTGAATATTGGGACCATTATAGAGGAGGTCCATGCCTTTGGCATGTACCCCGTTTCGTTGATCCTTGTGAAGAGGTTTGCTAGTAGATTTGCCCACCACAGTGGGTTTGCCTTCAGTATTTCAGGGATAATGGCATCGCTACCTGGGGCCTTATTTGTCTTTAGGTTGTGTATCAAGTCGATGATTTCCTGAGATGTAACCGGCTCCCAGCTTGGACCCACTAGCTCTCCACTGTCCTCGTTTTCTTGGGGAGGGTTTATTCCAGCGAACACTTTCGAGAAGTGCTCGGCCCATCTCTCTAGGGAGATATCTGCTCTGGGTGGTTCCTGGGGGTAGTTTGTTTTGTTTACTATTGACCAGAATTTCTTGGTGTCATTTGATTGTGATGCCTCCAGCAGCTGCTTCCAGTCAGCTATGATGCGTGCCTTATGTTTTTGGCCCATAAGGAGCTGGAGCTGTTGCTTAGACTCTCTAATTGTTATAAGAAGGAGGGTGTTTGAAGTAGTGCGATAGCCATTGTAAAGTGAGCGAATCTGTTTATTTATCATTATGCACTCTTTGTCGAACCAGTTTTTTGGTTTGGCGGTAGGTTGCTTCAGAGTTCTTTGCCAGTCATATAGTTTCGAAGAGATAGATTTGACAAGGGATTCATACCCAATGATTGCCTCCTCGCAATCTGAGCTTTCGGTAATCCTAGCTTCCATGGACATCACTTCGTTAGAGCTTAATAAGTTGAGGCACATCTCCTTCGTCCTTTCATTCCACTTCAGTCTAGTATGTTGTTGATGTGATTGTTCGGGTGCAAGGATATTACCTTGCTCTAAGTCCAGGGTGAGGAGGAGGGGGAGATGATCGCTTAGTAAATAGTTTCCTACAGCAAATGAATCAATGCTGCTTGTCAAAGAGGGTGAGATCAAAAGATAGTCTATCACACTGGAACCTCTTGAAGACACAAAGGTATATTCGTCCGCGTTGGGAAATTGGATAAGCCCATTTAGCCAAAATAGGTTAAGTTGTGTGGCCATTTTGAGCAAGCATTTCCCGGCTTGGTTGCATACTTGGTCTTTAGAGTGTCGGGCTTCTGGAGTTAGTAAGGAGTAGAAGGGGTCTTCATCCAAGCCCTCCTCTCTCATCAGGTTCTCCAGGCTAGCCCCCACCCTAGCATTGAAGTCGCCCGCAATAATAAAATCACAAGAGGGATTCTCGGACTTTAAGCCTAATATGAAGGATGTTAGTTTGTCCCAGTGGTTGGCTGTTTCGTTTTTCCCCATGCTGCTTGGGATGTAGGTGTTGACAAGTACGATTTTTCTAGATGCAAAAGTTAGCCGGACTGCTTGTGCCA
>NW_026847771.1:61030206-61153408 GCF_025583915.1 Anolis sagrei ordinatus
GGTGAGGTGGTAGTCCTTTGTGACTCTCTAATGGTGACCTCCGCGTGAAGAGGTGGACTTCCTGTCTCTCTTATGGTGTCCTCTGCAGGGAGGAGCTGACTTCCTGTCTCTCTAATGCTGTCCTCCACAGGGAGTGGCTGACTTCCTGTCTCTCCAACATCTTTCAGTTGTAGCTTTGCATATAGAGGTGGACTCCCTGTCTCTCTAATGGTGACCTCCTCAGGGAGGGGCTGACCCTGTCCTTCTCAATTGTGCCTTTGCATGGAGAGGCAGACTTCCAGTCTCTCTAATGGCTACCTCAGCAGGGAGGAAACGACTTCCTGTCTCTGTAATGGTGACCTCCATGGGGAGGGGGTGACTTTCTGTCCTCATGCATTGCCTCCCTCCCTTCCAGGCCTGGCCTCCACTCAAGCCCAGAACGTCCCGGCCGTCCTCAACAGCATGGGCAGCAGCTTGACCACTCTCCAACCAGTCCAGTTCTCCCCGCAGCTCCACCCGTCATACCAGCAACAGATCCAGAGCCCCTTCATGGCCTCTCATGGTTAGTGGGAGTTGCGACATGATTTTTGGGCAAAATGGGGGCCGGTCAAATGGGGAGTCGTGACCTTCGGGCAACAAGTCATCCCGTTGTCTTCATTTCCTGTTGTTCCCCTCATAGCGCTCTACGGCCACAAACAGGAAGTGGCCCCGTACGCCCACACAAGCTTCCTACTGACTGACACATCCAGCCTCAGCCCTTTGACCCCAGCCAAACAGGTAAGGCGGGCTACACAAGCACAAGATGCAACAAACGCAGGGGGAGGTCATTCCAGGAATGATACAATGCTCTCTCCCCTTTGACCCAGGTTTTCACCTCTGACCCGGAGATCCACACCGCGACTGGTCAAGCACCCACCGTCCACTTGCAAGGCCCTGAGGTGGCCATTTCCCACCTGCAGGCGGGGCAGCGGCTTAGCTCCAGCCCTGCAGGTCAGCCGCTCCTCCCTCCCATCCCTATGCTGCCCTCCTTGTGGCCACATCAGGGCATTGCACCCATTGTCTATTAGTTCTTCATTTCTACATGCTGCCCTCTTGTGACCACATCTCAGCACTACATCCATATATACATATATGTATATATGAGGGTTATCCGGAAAGTAAGGTTACAAGATTTTTTTAAAATACAAAGAATGAATATATTTTAATAAAACTTATACGGATTGTAGCATAGGTATTACATTATTTTTCCACAGAATCACCATTCAGTTCAGTACATTTTGTCATCTGTGGGACGAGTTTTTGATGCCTGTGTCACAGAAGTTTCCCTCCGCCTTTTTCACCCAATTCATCACTTCAATTTTCACTCTGTTGTCATCAAAAAAGTGTTTTCCACTAAGGTGTTCCTTCAATTGAGTGAACAGATGAGAGTCTCTGGGTGCGAGATCGGGGCTGTGAGAGGGGTGGCTTAAAACATCCCAGCTAAATGATGTTAACATCTCTGTGTTGCACGAGTGGTGTGAAGGAGACAGACTCCCGCCGTCAGAATCCCACTACATTTGTTTTGGACGGCTCTGCGAAGTTTCTTCATGGTCTCACAATATATTCCATACCCATTTTCTCACATACTGTCTTGACATTACATCCTCTCCATAAACTTAAACAATTTTGCTATGAATTGCAGCAGTGTTCATGCCATTAGCATTTAGGTAGCATATTACAGTGTGATGTGAACTTCGCACTTGGAGGGAAAAAGAAAACGGAATGAGGATGCTCATCTCTAACCTTCACCACAATGCCATTTGATGAGCTACTAACGACTGGCACTGCTTATTCGCTTCCACTGGCTTCCCGCTACACAGCAGTGATACCAACTTCCCCAGAGAAAATTGCCTGCAAGAGCTACCTGCCTTGTAACCTTAATTTCCAGATAACTCTCATATATCGATTCGCTCCTCCCTCCTATCTCCCTGTGGCCACATCTGGCCTCTGCAACCGTATATATAATGAATAAATATATTTATAATATTATATATTTATATTATTTTATATTTATAATAATATATTTATCAATATTATACAATATTGATTATATTTATGCTATATTGCTTATATTTATAATCTTAAAATATGTATTCTAATATATTCATAATATTAGAGTATTTATTACATTATATTAATAAACTTTATTAAAATATATCCATCTATTTATAAAATATTTATTATAGCTATACCTATCAGCTCATCCTGCCCACCTCTATGCTCCCCTCTTGTGGCCACATATCAGCAATGTAGTCATATATATAGGTGATATTGATATTATATTACAATATATTTGTAATTTTATATTATGTTTTAATATTATATTATAATATTTCATATAATATTCATTATATTTTAATATTATACTATTCATTATATTTTAATATTATACTTATTATGATTATAATATGGCTTCTATTTATATTAGAGTATTTATTAATAAACTTATAATATTAATTATATATATTTATCAGCTGCAACTTCCTCGCCCCCTTGTGGCCACACCCCAACACTGCAGCCATATCCATATAATGATGAATAAATATTACATATTTATAATATTACATTTATTATAACACGTTAATTATATTTATGATTTTATATTATAATATTGATTGTAATTTATATATTACAATATTTAACTTCTAATATTGATTATAATATATTTCCTATGGTGGAGTCCATTAAATTGAAAATTTTTCAAAATAAAATAAAATATTAAATAAAATAAATAAAATTCAATATTTCAAAATACTATTACATAAAATAAATAAAATTCAATATTTTTAAACAAAATGAAATACTAATATTAAATAAAATAATTTAATTTAATAAGAATAGATATATTTAAAAATATTAATATTAAATAAAATCAATAAAATATAACACTTTTAAATAAAATAAAATATTAATATTAAATAAATAATTTAATTGAATACTACTGATAATAAATATATTCTTTTTTTTTCTATTCCCTTGTAGTATCATCTTCCGGAAGTTTGGTCTTGTATCAAAGCCCTGAATCGGGAATTGAGACGTTCATTTCCACGCAATAATAAATATATTTGAATTCATTTTTAATCCACAATTTATTTATACATTATGTTGGCCTCCATCTTGTTTTCTCTTCTTTTTCTTTTTCTTCTTCTTCCGCAAAATGTCTGCCGGGCCCCTGTCAGTCACGGCAGAAGCCTCGACCTCTCCGCCCTTTTGTGCTCCACTCCCTTTCAAGATGTCTGCCGCCGTCATGGCCGCCTCCTGGCAACGCCGCCATTCCTCCGAAGAAGAACTGCAGGGAAAGTTCAACAGAAAGTCAGGCAACGATGGCCGCCCCCAAGGCCTTCCACTGAGCCATTAATTCCAAGATGGCTGCCCCAAGGCATTTCTTTGGTTGCCCCAAGGCCCTCAAATTGAGCCAGACTACCCAAGATGGCCATCCCCAAGGCATTACTTCCAAGGTGGCCACCACCAAGACTCCCTGAGGGAAAAGCCAGCCAGCCATTCATTACATAACAATATGTATAAATAAAAATGTAATGTTCTCAATAATAATAATAATACATAATCTTGGAAGACAATCCTCCTCGGGATACAGGGATATCCGTGCCAGGCTTATCTTACCTCTGTTACCTCTGATATACAAGCACCCAGGCCATTCAGGACAATTTTATACCTCCCTGCTACTTGCAGATATTAATTCAGCTACAACCTACAATGTTGAAAAGTTCTGTCCATCAGCATACAAAATCCGTCAGGGAATGACTAGTCCCAAAAGTTAACTGTGTGCCCAGTAATCTTCTTCTCTGAATCTACAATTTGGTGATGGATCTGGGCATTGTATGTTTTTATCGTTTCCCCTCTGCTCCCTCACCCATATTGTGCTTCAGTAGTTATATTTATATTTTTAATGTACCAAACATACCAAGTTTGTATGAAAATGTGACTCTATTTCCTGTGCTGGTCAATGACCGAAATAAATGATTTGATTTGATTTGATAATAATAATAAAACTTTATTTATACCCCACTACCATCTCCCCAAGGGACTCAGTGAGGCCGAGCTCACAATACATCAGCAAAAAAACAACAGCAGCAGTAATACAAAACAATAAAATAAAGCTCATAAACAAAAAATAGGCAGTAAACATCGACAATAACACAATAACATTTAAAAACCAATGGCTGGGCCAAATGTAATAGTTAAAATTTAAAAATAATGCTGGACAAGACCAGGTGAAATATAACTAGGATAGAATTTCGGAAAAGAATGGGGCGTACAGACAGTTCTAGATCACTAATAAGGTGCAATTAGGGACATATTGCTGGGAGTTTCCTTATTCTGGGAAGGCACACTGGAACAACCACGTTTTCAAGCTCCTCCTAAAAATTGCCAAAGTTGGGGCATGCCTGATATCCTTGGGGAGTGAGTTCCAGAGTCAGGGGGCCACCACCGAGAAGGCCCTCTCCCTTGTTCCCACCAATCGCACTTGCGAAGCAGGTGGGAGCACGAGTAGGGCCTCTCCAGATGATCGAAGAGATCGTATGGGTTCGTACACAGAAATGCAGCCACGCAGGTAGGCAGATCCCAAACCGTTCAGGGCTTTGTAGGTAAGAACCTGCACCTTGAATTGGGACCAGAAAATGAACGGCAGCCAATAGAGCTCCTTAAACAGGAGGGTTGACCGCTCCCTGTAAGGAGCCCCAGTTAACAACCTGGCCGTTTTCAAGGGCAGCCCCACGTAGACTGCATTACAGTAGTCCAATCTGGAGGTGACTAAGGCATGGACCACCCTGGCCAGATCCACCGGACGAATGGACATCAAATTTGGACACAATATACCAACTAAACCAATGTATGTCCTTCACTCAAAAAGACAAAAAAAAGGAAAGAACTTAAAAAAACCCCAAAACCAAGAATACATAATAGCACATGCGTGAATGTCCCCTCCCCCATGCACCAACTATCCATTGCAAGCTGGCAATCCCTGCTGGCACCGAGTGAGGATTAGCCATGGGTTCAGGCTGCGGCTCAGACACACACTGTAGAATGGATGCAGTTTGGCCCCATTTTTAACAATGCGATGGGGTCTTGGGAGCTGTACTTTCATGCAGCCTTGCTGAAGCAATCCCTGCCGAGGAGGACTGGTGCCCCACCAGGATCCCACAGAATCGAGCCGTGCTTTTAGACCTACCCTCCTCTGCCTCGCCGGGGCCTCGCGTGGGCCCTCCTTGCCTCCCTCCTAGTCTCTGTCCTCTATTGGCCCCACCAAACAGGGACCCCTCCTCCTTCTTTTTCTCCAGTGAGGCAGGGGCGGGTGGCTGCTCCATGCGGGCGCTGTTCGTCAGACTTCGCCTTCTCTTGCTTGGGCACTGACATGAAGGGAGCTTTGCAGCCCTCAGCCTTGCTGGGTCTGGCAGGCATTTTTCGAGGTGGGCCTTGCTCACCAAGCACTGGTCCCTTCTTTCTGCCGCAGCCGCAGGGCGCCTTTCACAGGACCCCGCCTGCATGCCCAACCAGCAAACAGGCGGGAAGGCGCCCCACAGCCATAGCAGAGAGAAGAAGGGGCGGCACTAGGTGAGCAAGGCCTGCCTCAAAAAGCGCATCCCGCCTGCCCCGAACCTGGCCCAGCAAGGCTGAGGGCTACAAGGCTCCCTTCCTGCCGGTGCCCAGGCAAGAGGTAGAGAAGCGAAGAAAGGAAAGAGGAAAAGAAGAGAGAAAGAAAGAGGGCGAGAAACAAAGCAGGCAAGAGAGAAGGAAGGATGGAAGCAAAGAGCAAAGGAAGGAAGGAAAGAAAGAGGTAGAGAAGGAAGAAAGGAGAGAAAGAAGAAAAAGAAAAGAAAAGGAGGGAGGGAGGAAGAAAAGAGAGAAGGAAAGGAAAAAAAGGAAGGAATGAAGGAACGAGGGAGGGAAGGAAGGAAGGTGAGAGAGAAACAGGGAGGGAAGGTTGGCCACAGCAACGTGTGGTGGATACAGCTAGTCTATATAAATAAAAATGTAATGTTTGTTTGTGGGATTAACATAACTCAAAAACCACTGGACGAATTGACACCAAATTTGGACACAAGACACCTATCAGGCCAATGAGTGACCATCACTCATAAAAACACTGAAATCACAGCGGAAGGGACTTAAAAAGCCAAAAAAGATTCTACAGCACATGCGCAAAAATGACTCCCCTGGCAAAAAAACAAAAACAAAAAACAAAACCACACACACAATAGCATATCCACACTCTCTTCCGGACTACAGCTCCCATAATCCCCTTTGACCAGGCCCTTTAGGAGAGGAGGATGATCCAAATGCACTGCTTCCAAGATGCAAGTTTTCTTCTCCTTGGATTTCTTTGAGAATCCCAATCCCTGCATATTTCCAYTTTCCTATTCCTGGACTGCAACTCCCAGCAATCCTCCAGATAGGTAGATTAGACAGGTAAATAGATCAATCAGGTGGACTGCCGGGAGTTGCAGTCCAAGAATAGGTAGAGAAGGAAGAACGGGGAGGAAGAAGAAGGGAAAGAAAAGGGGGATGGAAGGGAAGAGGAAGAGAAGGATGGAACGAGAGAAGGAAAGAAAAAGGAAGGAAGTAGAGAAAGAAAAGAAGGAGAGAAAGAGGGAGGGAAGGTTGGTCACAGCAACGCGTGGCGGGTACATCTAGTAATAATATAATATAATAATAATAATTGCAGAAACTAAAAGGACTTATATCATACATATACAAAAACCTTCTGACTTGGCACACGGAAGAGGAAGTAGTAAAAGACTCGATGATTAGATGGGCTCAAAACATTGGCCAAGAGATAAAAATGACCCAATGGGAAAAGACATGGAAGAGAAGAATGAAATACACTGCATCTCAAAATCTAAAAGAAAATGTTTACAAAATGCAAAATGGTACCTCCCTCCAGAAAGACTAGTCAAGATGCATACCGAGAAATGCTGGAAATGTGGGAAAGAAAAAGGTACATTTTACCACACATGGTGGACTCGCAGCAAAGTAAACAACTACTGGAAACAGATTCTTGAAAAGATGTTAAACACAAATTTCAAAACGACACCACAAATGTACCTTTTGAACATGCCCAATGAAGAATTAGAAAGGAAATTTGGAAAAAATGACCCCCACAAATGACAGCCCTGGACCAAACTTGGTACACAGACCCAACATGGGCAACTGTGCATACTGGCAGGGTTTGGGGGTGATTGCCCTGGGAATCTGGGAGTTGTAGTTCACCCTTATGCAGAGAGAACTCCCAGCCAATGATGGATCGGAACCAAACTTGGCACACAGAACCAACATGGGCAATTGGTAATACTGGCTGGGTTTCTGGGTGGTATATAATATATACCACATAAAATAATAATATATTGATACAATATATTATTGTATTATTTTATAATATAGTAATTATCATAATAACATTAATAATATAATTCACCTGGAGGAGGAATACCGTCTCTTCTTCCTTCTAATGGAAGGCAATGATTCGGGTTTTTCGGAATTTTCTGGAAGTGACGAGGAGAAGAGGCGGAACCCTATGGAAGAAGACATGGCATCACAATTTACATATATATTATTTTAAAAATTATATTATTATATGTTATATATTATTTTATATAATTATTTATATTTTATCATATATTTTATTCATATTTCTTTATTATAGATTACTATTAGATTTTGTTTATATTTTATTTTTATTTATTATTACATCTCTTTATTATTATATTTCATTAAATAAACGTCTTCTGATTTACTGGCTGCCGTCTGCATCTGCAGTAATCTTTGCACCTAGAAATACAAAGTCTGTCATTGCCTCCACGTTTTCTCCCTTTATTTCCCAGTTATCCATCAGTCTGGCTGCCATCACCTTGGGTTTTTTGATGTTTAACTGCAACCCAGCTTTTGCCCTTTTTTCTTCACCTTGGTTAGAAGGCTCCTCAGCTCCTCCTGCTTTCGGCCATCAAAGTGACATCATCTGCAGAACTAAGGTTGTTAATGTTTCTTCCAGCCATTTTAATTCCAGCTTTGGATTCCTCAAACCCCGCACATCGCAAGGTGTATTCTGCATACAAATTGGATAGGTTGGGTGAGAGGATACAGTCTTGCTGTACTCCTTTCCCAATCTTCTTGAACCAGTCTGTTGTTCTGTTCTTACTGTTGCTACTTGGATATATATTATATATATATACACACACACACACACACACACACACACACACACACACACACACATAAAATTCAAGGAAGGGGCTTACCATCATCGGGTGGATCTGCTACTTCCTCTTCCTTCTTCTCCTCTACGGTTCCTGACGGATGATTCCAGATCATCACAGAACTGTTGAGGAAATTATTCTTAATTATGCACATATTAAATTAATAATACAGCCTCTTAATACAGACCCCCTTGGAGGACCTAGGAATACAAAACATCCTAGGATATAATGTTATAATATAATGGTTATGATAATAATATATTATAAAATCCATATAAATGAAAATGTGAATGTCCGTTTGTTCAAAACCTTAAATCTCCCAAAATACTTCACCGATTGCTTTGAAATTTTGACACAACGTAGCATTTGAATAGGCATGTGTTTTATGTTTTCACATACCTACTATTATATAGATGTCACACCTGTGAGAGCTAAAAATGTTTTTTTTTTCAAAAACAGTGCCATCTGCTGGATGTCAAAACAACTCACGCTATACTACACATTTTACGATTCCGTTTCAATCTTTCCGAATGCATTGCGGCATTGAATTTTCATAGATTTTGATTTAGTTTCATTTTGATTTAAACGCATTGGAATTGAGATGTGTCATTTACCAAAGCATTTGTTTTGTGAGTAGTTTATTGTTGTCCTTCTTTGCTTCGGCGCTGCTCACTTTGTCCTGAAGGGCGCAGGATTGCATGGGGGTGGGCGGCGGGGGCAGGCCTTCACCTCCCCCCCCCCCAATGCTGCTTCTCTGCCTCAGTCCGAAGTTGTGCCCGAGGGACAGGGAGTGCGCCTTGGCCACTCACCCACTCAGCCAGGCCTCTTTGGCTAGATAAGGCAGGTCTCGCCTCTTGGGCTCTGTGTGTTTATTTGGCTGCACGGGCATGCGCATCATGCCCCCTCCATTGGGTTTCTCTAACTTCAATGCCCCTCCCTTTAAGAAAGCCCTCACTGTCAATCATTGTCTCCTCTGAGAGGGTCGGGCCTTCCTCCCCCTTCCCCTCCTCCAATGCCATCCCCGTCCTCAAGAATGCTGCTGTATGTTTACTATTATTCATTGGGGCTCCTTTGGGCACCTTGTGTCTTTCTTTAGGCTCCTTCCACTCAGCTGTATAAGAACCACATTGAACTGGGTCACATGGCAGTCTGGACTCAGATAACCCAGTTCAAAGCAGACATTGTGGGTTCTATGGCTGTAAGGAAGGGCCCTAAGTATGCACTGACATATAATCCAGTACAAAGCACACATTCTGGATTATCTACCTCGATATTCTATGTTGAAGATGTCCTCATTCCTCACATTCCTATAATTCCAATGGATATGCCATTTCAGTTTAAGAGATTACAATTCCCAATTCGATTGGCATTTGCAATCACCAACATCAAAGCTCAGAGCCAATCTTTAGAAATGTGCAGTTCAGATCTAGACACGGATTGCTTCTTACATGGACAATTATATGTTGGTGTTGTAGAATCAGCAAACCAGACAATCTCTATATTATTAATACTATTAATATATTATTAGTTTTTATTATTAATGTAATACTATTACATGGAGCCCCCAGTGGTGCAGTGGGTTAAAGGGTTGAGCTTTTGAGCTTGTTGACTGAAAGGTCGCAGGTTCGATTCCGGGGAGCGGCATGAACTTCCACTGTCAGCCCCAGCTTCTGCCAACCTAGCAGTTCGAAAACATGCAAATGTGAGTAGATCAATAGGTACCGCTCCAGCGGGAAGGTAATGGCACTCCATGCAGTCATGCTGGCCACATGACCTTGGAGGTGTCTATGGACAATGCTGACTCTTTGACTTAGAAATGGAGATGAGCACCACACCCTAGAGTCAGACATGACTGGACTTAATGTCAGGGGACAACCTTTAATACTATTACAGTATGGTACAATATAGGAATATATAATACTAATATTGTGCTATGCTAATAATATAATATAGTGTATGTACATATAACTTGTAAACTGCTCTGAGTCCCCTTTGGGGTGAGAAGGGCGGCAAATAAATGTTGTAAATAAATAAATAAATGTATCTGCGCAGACAATGGAACAACAACAAATATTGTATACCCACAAGCATTGTGAAATGAAATATATTAAAAACCTGCACTTTCTCTTTTCTTTCTTTTCCATTTAACCAGACTGGGTCACAGCAACGCTGGCCAGGGACAGCTAGTAATAAATAAATATTAATAATAATAATACAATAACAATAATACAATAACAATAATACAATAATCACAATAACAATATATTAAATATAATTTTATATAAAATATAATATGTATATTATATAATTAATATAATAGAAATAAACATAATATACATATATAAATATATTGAATATATTATACTTTTTATATTAAATATAATGTTTGTATTAAAACATAATATAAATAATTATATTTTAGAATATAATGAAATACAAATAATACATTTAATAATCAATGAAATATAATGAGATATGAAACATTCTAGGATATTAGAGTACAATAACAATATAATAATAATAATAATAATAATAATAATAATAATAATAATAATAATATGTACCTGTCCAAAATGGCTCCCAGTTTCTTGGCCACATGTGCCTTGAATCCGGCAGTTGTTTGTAACTCATTTGCATCTTCCTCATTATGGCCGGCTTTTGTTCTATCCACAGATAGGGAAAAATGAATTAATTTGTCATAAAATCAGGAAAAAAATAGAAACAAATAATTATGATAATTATTGTTATTAATGTTAATATAAAAATACCTGAGGCTCGGTTTGTCTGAGAGAAGCAGCTTCTCGGCTAAAAAAATGAAATAAAATATTTAATATGTTTAAAAAATTTACAATTACAATTATTTTATTCTGGTAAGAGGCTGATATATTATATATACAACATAATAATACATGTTTAATAATAATACATTATATATTTTATTATATTTGTATCATTATTATTTAGTATTCATAGTATTGAATATCATATATATAATTATTATATTATATATATTTAATTATATTTTTCAATACTGTATTACATATATAGCATAATTATTATATCATATATATTATATTGTTACTATATTTTATTATTATTATATAGCTTAATTATTATTACATTCTTATATATTATATTTTATTATAGTATAATCGGTGGTGCAGTGGGTTAAAGCGCTGAGCTTGTTGACCGAAAGGTCGCAGGTTCGATTCCAGGGAGTGGTGTGAGCTTCCGCTGTCAGCCCTAGATTCTGCCAACCTAGCAGTTCAAAAACATGCAAATGTGAGATCAATAGGTCTGGCGGGAAGGTAACAGTGCTCCGTGTAGTCATGCCGGCCACATGACCTTGGAGGTGTCTACGGACAACGCCGGCTCTTTGGCTTAGAAATGGAGATGAGCATCACACCCCAGAGTCAGACATGACTGGACTTAATGTCAGGGGAAAACCTTTACCTTATAGTATATTTATTTATCGTGTCAGGGGCAACCAGACCATTGTATTACATTTCTAACAAAACAAACAAGCAGTTTAAAAAAAACCACAAAGTTTGCAAGCCTGGTAGTTGATTAAATGTCCTTTGACCAGTATTTGGCCACTTGGAGTGCCTCTGGTGTTGCCGCAAGAAGGTCCTCCATTGTGCATGTGGCAGGGCTCAGGGTGCATTGCAGCAGGTGGTCAGTGGTTTGCTCTTCTCCACACTTGCATGTCGTAGATTCCACTTTGTGGCCCCATTTCTGAAGGTTGGTTCTGCATCTCGTGGTGCCAGAGCGCAGTCTGTTCAGCGCCTTCCAAGTCGCCCAGTCTTCTGTGTGCCCAGGGGGGAGTCTCTCATTTGGTATCAGCCTTTGGTTGAGGTTCTGAGTTTGAGCCTGCCACTTTTGGAATCTCGCTTGCTGAGGTGTTCCAGCAAGTGTCTCTGTAGATCTTAGAAAACTATTTCTTGATTTAAGGCGTTGACGTGCTGGCTGATACCCAAACAAGGGATGAGCTAGACATGTCACTGCCTTGGTCCTTTCACTATTGGCTGCTACTCCCCGGTGGATGTCAGGTGGTGCAGTACTGGCTAAACAGTGTAATTTCTCCAGTGGTGTAGGGTGCAGGCACCCCGTGATGATGCGGCATGTCTCATTAAGAGCCACATCCACTGCTTTAGCATGGTGAGATGTGTTCCACACTGGGCATGCATACTCAGCAGCAGAGTAGCATAGCGCAAGGGCAGATGTCTTCACTGTGTCTGGTTGTGATCCCCAGGTTGTGCCAGTCAGCTTTCGTATGATAATGTTTCTAGCACCCACTTTTTGCTTGATAGTATAATCATTTTATTATATTCTTTTATTATATTTTATCTTTATTATATAGCTTAATTATAATTATTTGACACTATATAGCAGTGTTTCTCAACCTGGTGTCCCCAGATGTTTTTGGCCTACAACTCCCATAAATCCCAGCCAGTTTACCAGCTGTTAGGAGTTCTGGGAGTTGAAGGCAAAAACATCTGGGGACCCCAGGTGGAGAACCACTGCTATATAGTATCTTCTACATTCTATTTTTATCATTATAATATAGTATAATGATGATTATATTATCTTATATTAATATTATATATTTTATTACTTTTTCTTTATTGTATAGTTTAATTATTACTATATATAATATATTATTATTATTATATTTTATTAAATATTTATATTTATAGCTATATCTATAAATCTTTGTGTTTCCTGCAGCCTCCTTCGAAAGGGCTTCTAGCAGCATAATCACGTGATTCCTGAAGAAGACCAATCCCCAGAGGCCTTTCCGGCAGGTGCGGACTCCAACTCCCGAAAGCCTTTGCCATTGGCCGCGAGGGAAGAGGCTTCTGGGAGTTGGAGTCCGGATGCGCCCTCGTGCCTGCGAGTAGGCCGCGCTTGAAGTCTGCGGGCTTTCCTTGTCGCCTTACCGGCCGAGGCTTCCAAGCCTCCGCGGGGAGGGTCCCAAGCGGCTTCACGGACACGCTGCAGGACCTCTGCTTCGTCTTCGTCGCTGCTGCTGCTGGCAATATTGAGACCATTCTTCCCAATCGCCGCCATTAGGAGAAAGCCAGGCGAAGTACGCATGCGCCGATTAGTTTGCCTTCCAGAGCGGTAAGCGCATGCGCAGGGATGGGAAAGCGAGGCAACCCTTTCCAGACGGAGGCAGAAAAACGGAGTGCGCATGCGTCGGCGCAAAAAACAAAACAAAAACCAACAACAGGGTGCGCATGCGTAGAGACAACAAAACAAAGGCAACGGCGGGAGATAAGTACGCATGCGTCGAAACGACCAGCCAAAGTCAACGGCCGGAGACGAATTCGCATCCGTCCGCGCGAAAACAGGCATTCGGTCGACTTCCTCTCAAGCGAGTGCGCCTGCGCGGAAGTGGCGGAACCATTTTCAGGGCGCGCACGGGTGCCGTAGCTTAAAGTGTCCCTGGTAACTTCCGGTTCCGGGAAAACCCTCTTAATCGAATCAGCTGACGGCGGAGGGAGAACGGGAAGCGTCGCTGGCGGGGAGGCCTTGCCGGCGTGAGGGGAAGTAGGCAGGGGGCTACTTTCGGTGAGTGGCCTTGAGAGGCATGCCTCACGCCCAGGCAGGCTTTGCGGCCTAGCCTCCTCCTCCTTATATATATTTATTAGAGGGATTTCCAATGATATTTCCTTCTATTATTATCACAGGGTATTCTTCTATTATTATAGTAATATTATTATTCTACTATTATATTATTCATATATTCCATCATTATTGCTATAGTCTATTCTATTATTTATATATTCCACTATTCTCATATTATTATTATTCTACTATTATATGTTATTAATAATATATTCTTATATTAATCTAATTATTAGTAGTATTATTCTACTATTATATTATTACTATACTAGCCGTCCCCTGCCACGCGTTGCTGTGGCCCAGTCTGGTGATCTGGAAAATAATTAGAAAGTATTCGTTTCTAACATATGTCATATCTTTCTGCTTGTGGGTAAACAGTATTTCTTGCTGATTCTTTGTCAGTGTTGATTTGGAGATTGTCTGGTTTGCCTACTCTGGAACATGAAACACATCATTGTCCTTCTATAGGGGTTCCTTTCTATCTATGATACTGTATCTGTGTGTGTGTCAATCATATATATCTATCTCTATCTATGGCTGGATGGCTCTTTGTCAGGAGGGCTTTGGTTACGTTTTCTTGTCCTGGTGAAGGGAGTTGGACTGGATGGCCATAAGTATGGGGATTCTGTGTGGGAAGTTTGCCCCAGTTCTGTCGTTGGTGGGGTTCAGCATGCTCTTTGGTTGTAGGTGAACTATAAATCCCAGTAACTACAACTCCCAAATGTCAAGGTCTATTTCCCCCAAACTCCATCTGTTTCCATATTTGGGCAATATGGAAGATTCGTGCTAAGTTTGGTGCAGATCCATCATTGTTTGAGTCCACAGTGCTGTCTGGATGTAGGTGAAGTACAACTCCCAAACTCAAGGTCAATGCCCACCAAACCTTTCTAGTGTTTTCTGTTGGTCTTGTTGGGTTTGAATTCCATCATTGGTGGAGTTCGGAATGCTCTTTGATTGTAAGTAAACTATAAGTCCCAGAAACTACAACTCCCAAATGACAACCTGAGCAGCAAAATCTATTGACCGCATCAACATCAAAAACAGAAACATTCACAAACACACAACAATCACCATCCCAAGACCCCCACAACAGCGAACCAACACACATTCAAACCTGATTAGGTTAAAAGATAACTACATACCTAAATGACAACCTCAATTTTTTTGAGTGATGGTCACTCCTTTGGTTAGTAGGTGTCTTGTGGCCAAATTTGGTGGCAAGTCGTCCAGTGGTGTTTGAGTTATGTTAATCCCACATTTTTATTTATATAGATATATATATTACAGTATGGTATTTATTAATATCACTATTATATTATATTTTTATTCTATTAATATATGCTTCTATTTTTTTTTTAAGATTCATTTTTATTAGTGAATAGCATGGACATAACACATACCAACATTAAGTTAAAAATAAAGAGAGAAAAAGAAAAAACAACATACTAGTCAAGTATAAAAAGTCATTGGGATCACTAGATAATTGGGTTCCAGTACAGTGAAAGTGGGTGAACATGGTTTTAAAGCAGTGGTTCTCAACCTGGGGTCCCCAGATGTTTTTGGCCTTCAACTCCCAGAAATCCTAACAGCTGGTAATATAGTAGAGTCTCACTTATCCAACATAAATGGGCCGGCAGAATGTTGTATCAATGAAATGTTGGATAATAAGGAGGGATGAATGTCAAATTACATTATGATTGTACAAATTAAGCACCAGACATGTTTTACAACAAATTCACAGAAAAAGTAACTCAGTACACGATAATGTTCTTTAGTAATTACTGTATTTACAAATTTAGCACCAAAACATCGCAAATTATTGAAACAGCTGTGTCTCCGGGCAGGAGGCAGACTGCATTGGATAATTCAGAATGTTTGTTGAGCAAAGGTTGGATAAGCGAGACTCTACTGTATTATATATTCCATTATTGTGTTATTATATTATTATATTCTACTAATATTCGATTCTATTATTAATATATTCTAGGTGTTAGGTAATATCATTTAGTTAACTAGTAACAGTATTTATTAGAGGGGGGAAAGCCAAATTTGGTATGTTGACCATCAAGATTCTGTGTGCCATGTGTGTTCTGTTGCGGTTTATTAGTCTATACGGAAGCTACTCAGCAGTCTTCCCAGCTCCAGCCCTTAAGTTGAATCACACAGAGTAGAAGGAAAATATAACTTTTACTCTTGAGTAGTCAAATATGCAGCTTTACAAAGAAAACACACCAGCCTTGGAAATATACATTGTCCATTGCAGAAAAAATAACTTACAAAATCAATGCATTAAATACATGCATTAGCTGCTTCTTGGTAAATAGTCAGCAATTCTTGTAGTCTAGTCCCATCTGGTCTCTGATCATCAGATCAGACCTCCTCTCTCTCACACACCATCTCACTCACTGAATACATCAAGAAAGACTTCACCTGATATACACTAATCAGGGAGTGGCTCACATTTAATTGCTTCAGTGTCCTGGTGTCCTTCCTCAACACACACCCACATAGGAGATGATCCTTGTCAAAACTTACTATACAAATCCATATCCTGTAACATSTTCCTTCCAGTATGTTCTGTTGGRCTTGTGGTCTAGGCTTTTCATTTGTGGGGGTTGCAGTGGTCTGTGGAACTGGGATGTCCATTCTSGAGGGAAAACAAAACATCTAAGATGAAATGGGCCCTGAATCAGGGCCGTAGCGAGAGGGGGAGGGGTTTAAAAGTTCAACCCTGCCCTTAAATGTGTCACGTTAAAAAGGAAACTTGCTAAAAATTCATAAGTYAAGCAGGTTTCGGGGTGGGGTGTTTAGYWCTCTTAAACACCCCCCCCCCCAACCCCRCGGCTACGGCCCTGGCCTGAATGAAAGCCTTCACTTGGGTTGTGGGCAGTATGGTGTTTGGGGAGGATATTGGCCGAGATTGGAATACATGTTCATGGTGCGTGCTGTAACCTGTAATGTCAGTTGAGGGAGTGCCTTTGGAGGCTTCTCAACACTTGGAACTAGAGCCTGTTTGTGGAGGCGCAAGGCTGTCTGTAGAATATATTAGAATATATTACTGCTCAAGCAGGGAGATTTGAGATGGTAGAACAGAAGCTCTCCGAAGTTCTAGGTGTCCTTACCGCCTACTACAGGGAAAACCAACTGATCCCTAATCTATCTAAAACACAGACGTGTGCCTTTCACCTTAAGAACAGACAAGCACCCCGAGCTCTGAGGATCACCTGGGAAGGAATACCACTGGAGCATTGCAGCACACCCAAATACCTGGGAGTCACCCTGGACCGTGCCCTGACCTACAAGAAGCACTGCCTGAATATCAAGCAAAATGTGGGTGCTAGAAACAATATCATACGAAAACTGACTGGCACAACCTGGGGATCACAACCAGACACAGTGAAGACATCTGCCTGTGTGCTTTGCTACTCTGCTGCTGAGTATGCATGCCCAGTGTGGAACACATCTCACCACGCTAAAACAGTAGATGTGGCTCTTAATGAAACATGCCACATTATCACAGGGTGTCTGTGCCTTACACCATTGGGGAAATTACGATGTTTAGCCAGCATTGCTCCACCTGACATCCCTCGGGAAGTAGCAGCCAATAGTGAAAGGACAAAGGCAGGGACATCTCCAGCTCATCCCTTGTTTGGGTATCAGCCAGCACATTAACGCCTTATATCAAGAAATAGTTTTCTAAGATCTACAGAGACACTCGCTGGAACACCTCAGCAAGCAAGAGTCCAAAAGTGGCAGGCTCAAACCCAGAACCCCAACCAATGGCTGATACCAAGTGAGAAACTCCCCCCTGGGCACACAGAAGACTGGGTGACTTGGAAGGCGCTGAACAGACTGCGCTCTGGCACCACGAGATGCAGAGCCAACCTTCAGAAATGGGGCTACAAAGTGGAATCCATGACATGCGAGTGTGGAGAAGAGCAAACCACTGACCACCTGCTGCAATTCTACCTGAGCCCTGCCACATGCACAATGGAGGACCTTCTTGCGGCAACACCAGAGGCACTCCAAGTGGCCAGATACTGGTCAAAGGACATTTAATCAACTACCAAGCTTGCAAACTTTGTTTTGTGTCAGTTTGTTTGTTTTGTTCTGTTAGAAATGTAATACAATGGTCTGGTTGCCCCTGACACGATAAATACATAATAATAATAATAATAATAATAATAATAATAATAATAATAATATAAATTTGAATATTACAATAATATAATAATGATAATGATATTTATAGTATTTAAATAAATAAATATACTAATATAATATTTGTATTTAATATTTAAATCCTTTAAAGAAGGCAATATATTTGATGAATGCCATTATGATGCAATAGGTTTCAATGGTGTTATGATATTCCTTGGAGTATTTTTTCCTGGGAAACCAATGCATTTCTTTGGGGAATTCCTTTAGAATAATCATCATGATGCTGTAAACTTTGAAATGAATATTGATCTCCTTCTTCATTCGAGGAAGCATTCCTTCCTGGGTTTTATTATATGAAAATTGGCAAAAAAAAATCTTTTTTGAAATACAAATAAAGGAATTTTCAACTAGAATTTCTACATGTTAATTTAGGTAAGATGAGTTTTTATTATTATCTTTTTATAGTATTATATTATATTGATATTATAGCTTATATTATTTTATTATATTAGGCTAGAATGATTGTATTATTATGATTTTATTAGTATTTTATTATTTATTTATTGTTATTTCATTATATTATTTATTTTTATTATATTCTAGGATGTTTTCTATCTCATTCTATGGTATATATAGTAGAATATAACAAATAAATATAATGCAATGTTATAATTATGATAATATGATATAATATGATTTAATAATATATTATACTTCTGTATTATATTATTTATTATATTATTATCATTATTTTAATAATAATAATCTATTGTAGAATATCATTATCATAATATATTACAATATATCAAATATTAATAGATAATATAGGAAACATCCTGGAATATATTTTATATATTTATTTATTATATTATTGTATCATATGTTCTGTTGGTCATCAAGGTTCTGTGTGCCACGTGTGTTCCGGATCTGCTATTGGAGGCTTCGGAATGCTCTCTGGGTGCAGGGTGAAGTACAACTCCCACAAGGGTGGGGTAATCCTTCCCCAAACTCTTCCAACTTGTTATGTTGGTCACCAGGGTACTGTGTTCAAAGTTTGGGCCAGATCTGTCATTGATGAGAGTTCAGAATGCTCTAGATCAGGGGTCCCCAAACTAAGGCCCGGGGGCCAGATATGGCCCTCCAAGATCATTTACCCGGCCCTTGCTCAGGATCGACCTAAGTCTGAAACGATTTGAAAGCACACAACAACAACAATCCTATCTCATCAGCCAAAAGCAATTGAAACACTAATAAGTTTATATTTGTGAAAATTGTTCTTCATTTTTATTGTTTTGTTGTTTTTAAGTGTTTTCTGCATAAATAAGATAATGTGCGGTGTGTGTAGGAATTAATTCATGTTTTTTTAAAAAAACAAATTATAATCCGGCCCTCCAATAGTTTGAGGGACTTTGACCAAGCCCTCTGTTTAAAAGGTTTGAGGACCCCTGCTCTAGATGTAGGGTGAACTACAACTCCCACACGGGCGGGTTATTTCCCCAAACCCCTCCAGTATGTTCTGTTGGTCATGGGGTCTTGTATCCCAAGTTTGGTCCAAGCCACTCATTCATGGGGGTGTCTGTGTAAGTGGGTGAAGGTACTGCAAATCCAATTGTTTGTGGTCCATCCTCCCCAACCCGACATAAAGTGCATCATAGGGAGTCTGTGTTGGAAATTTGGTTCATATCCATCATTTTGGGGGGTGGGGGGGGGGTTGCAGTGGTTGCTGGAAGTGAGTGAAGATACTGCAGTTCCCATCATCCTTGGTCAATCTTCTCCAAAAACTTACCAAGACGCAAAGTTGTTCATGGGGGGTCTGTGTGGCAAGTTTGGTCCAGGTCTGTCATTTATGGGGGTTGTAGTAGTCTCAGGATGTGTGTGAAAGAACTGCAAAGCTCATCATTCATAGTCCATTCTCCCCCAAACTGCACCAGAATGTAAAGTGGGTCATGAAGGGTCTGTGTGCCAGATTTGGTCCAGGTCTGTCATTCATGTGGGAGCTAAATTGGGTGAATGTACTGCAAATCCCACCACCCATGGTCAGTCCTCCAAACTTCACCAGGATGTAAAGAGCATTATGGGGAGTCTGTGTGGCAAGTTTGGTCCAGGTCTGTCATTGTTTGGGTACACACACTGCTCTCTGGATGTAGGTGAACTACAACTCCTCCTATAAATCATGGTGAATTCTCCCCAAACCTCTTGTTCGGTTGCTGATCAATACCTCTATTTGCTGTGTTCCATAGGAAAGGGTAAGAAAGGCTTAAGGGAGAGGCAGTGGGCAGGATCATGCAAATTCCACACCCATGGAGATAGAAAGGAACCCTGGGATGTCCGTTCTGGAGGAAAAACAGGAAATCCAGGATGAAATTGTCCCCCAATGAAAGCCTTCACTTGCGTGGGGGGGGGGGGTGCTGTATGGTGTTTGTGGAGGACATTGGCTGGGCTCTTGGACATGTTTCCAGAGGTCATTATAACCTGCAATGTCTTTGGAGGGAATGCTTTGGCGGCTGTTCCAAACTGTGGGTTATAGCTGTTTGTGGAGGCTGGAGACTGTCCGTGTAAGTGGACACCTCCGCCACATACACATTTTCGCTTTTATTATGTGTATAGACACGTAATCATTATATTAATATTATATTATTGCATTATTATATATTATAATTCTTATTACATTTATGTAAGATGGCGACCCTGAGCAGCAGCAGTAGCAATGCCTCAAGCACGAACGGAGAGGGACCGGGCGGGCAGGACAGTACCTTCGAGTGCAACATCTGCTTGGACACCGCCAAGGATGCCGTCATTAGCCTTTGCGGCCACCTCTTCTGGTCAGTTCTCATCCTCATTATTATTAGTCGTACATTTAGTATTGTTCTTTCATTATATTATTATAGCATTAAAATATTCACAGAAATAATCATTAAAATATTCACAAAAATCATGAAGCTATTCACAGTAATAATAATATTTATTTATTTACTTTATTTGTATACCGCACTCTCTCAGCCCGCAGGCGACTCAGTGCGGTTTACAACCAGGTCAATATACAAAGTGCACAACACTAGCATTTAAAACAGTAACTAAGGCAACTACATCAATATAACAGCACATCAATACATCAATATAACGTCAATACATCCATATAACTAACCCATCACATCTCATCAGTAAAGTCATAATCCGAAGAATATTTTTAACTATTATTATTATTACTATTATTATTATTATTATTTGAAACACAACAAGATGAGTCCACAGCACACTCTCTGCTGGCTGTTGAATTGGATCACATGTTATAATAGATCATTATCATTATATTAACATGTAAGGGTATTATTTATTATTATGATATTGTATTATTATCCTTATATTATTATAATCATAATGATAATATAATAAATGTTATATTAAATTAGATATTCCAAGTCAATATATTTATGTTAAAATTAAATATATTCTAAATAAATGTTATACATTATTATAACATTTTAGATTATGTTATATATCCATTATAATGTATAATAATTATGGTATTACTTCATTATATTATTATAGTATATTTATTATATTATAGAGTATTTCATATCTCATTCTATATAATTGAATAGAGCAGGGTTCCCAAAGGGCATCTAGACTGACACTTTCTTCTCTCTTCTCCTTTTTTTCTATGGTGGATCCATCCTCACAGCTGGCCTTGTTTGCACCAGGTAAGGAAATGAATGAATGAATGAATATAATTAAGATGAGACTATAGTAATAATATAATAATACAACAAATGTAATATTATAATTATAATATAATAAACATAGTAACGATAAACTATACATATAAAAAATAAAAGTAATATGATAAGAGTGAAATGTAATATAATATAGTAATATAATAATAAATATATAGTGATACTTATAAATGCCATATAATATTAATATAATGAAATGTAATATAATCATATAGTAATAATAGTATTTTATATAATTATAATAGATACAATAAATATAACAACATATAGTAATGAATATAATATAGTAATAATAAATGCAATACAATATTGATATAACAATATAATAAATGATATAACTAGTAAACTAAAATACAATATAAATAAATATGATAATGAAATATAATAATATAACAATAATATATTTATAATATATAATCAATATAATATAGTAGTACTAATAAATGCAAAATATTAATACAATAATATATATATTTATAATAAAATATTGTAATAAATACAATATAGCAATACTAATTAATATAATATTAATATAATGAATCATATAACTAGTAAAATCAAATATTAGTATAACCATATAATAAAAATAGTTAACAAAGAAATGTAATAAAATTATATAGTAATAATAAAATAATACGTTTATTTTCCAGTGGCTAGAAACCCGTCCAAACCGGCAAGTGTGTCCGGTGTGCAAAGCAGGAATCAGCAGAGATAAAGTCATCCCTCTTTATGGGAGGGGGAGCACCGGGCAGCAGGACCCCAGGTGAGGGGGAGGTTGGACATCATCATTATGATTATTATTATTTGTTATATTTTATTATTTTAGTTACTAGTATATTAATGTTATATTGCATTTATTAGTATTATTTATACTTCATATTATATTTATTTATTCTTTATTATCAGATATTATATTTTATTTATTTTGTATTATTATATTTATTTTACTATTATATCAATGTGTTAATATTATATTGCATTTATTATTTATATTATTTATATTTATTATTATCCTTAATTTCCAGAGAGAAAACCCCGCCGAGACCTCAGGGACAGAGGCCCGAACCGGAAAACCGAGGGGTGAGCCATTTGCACTATTGCCTATAAATAGGAAGTAGTATTGGGTCACTTCCTGTTTTGTGAAAAGGTCCATGTAGGTGTAAAAAACAGTGGAAGAAAGAAGAGACACAAGGAGGACATTTTGTCACACATTTGGGTTCGGAATGCATTCATTCCAAAACAGGAAGTGGTATTGGGTCACTTCCTGTTTGGTGCAAAGGTCCATATAGGTGTAGAAAAACAGTGGGAGGAGGAAGAGGACACAAGGAGGCTTTTATGTCAGATTCTGTAGTTTCTAACGCCCTTCCTGTCAAACAGGAAGTAGCATTGGGTCATTTCCTGTTTGCTGGAAAGGTCCGTATAGGTGTAGGGTAACAGTAAGATGAAGAAAAGAGCACAAGGAGGCCATTTTGTCACATGTTTAGTTTTGGAACAAAGTTATTGGCTGCCTTCCTATTTCTGCAGGGCTTCCAGGGCTTTGGCTTCGGGGATGGGGGATTCCAGATGTCTTTTGGGATTGGGGCCTTCCCTTTCGGGATCTTCGCCACCGCCTTCAACGTCAACGATGGGCGGCCCCCTCCAGGTGCGTCCATGTGAATGGTTTGGGAGTGAGAGAACAGGCTATCCAGGAGGAAGTGCTAATCCAGGAATGGGCAAACTTGGGTGTAAGGCAGTGTTTCTCAACCTGAGGGTCGGGACTCCTGGGAGGGGGGTCACAAGGGGGTGTCAGAGGGGTCGCCAAAGACCATCAGAAAACAGTATTTTCTGTTCATCATGGGGGTTTAGTGTGTACATCCTGCATATCAGATATTTACATTACAGTTCATAACAGTAGTAAAATGACATTTATGAAGTAGCAATGAAAATAATGTTATGGTTGGGGGTCTCCACAACATGAGGAACTGGATTAAGGGGTCGCGGCATTAGGAAGGTTGAGAAACACTGGTGTAAGGTGTTTCTTGTGTTGCTGTGGATCAGTCTTCTCTGAAAAAACAGGCAGAGACACAGAAGGGCTGAAGATACCAAATGTCTTTAATGTTCGGAATATGAGAGTCATGCACTACCGCCCATCTATATAGTCCTAGCTAAAATATAATAAATCACTCAGGAGTCCTGGTGCCTGGAGCTAGCCCCTTTCCACATTCCAGAGCCCACTCTCCTCCACCTTGGGGCAATTGACTTTTATGGCTGGTTCATATGTCCTGTCTTCCTTTCTGGCCCATGGTGCCATGGGTCAGAAAGGCGGATAGTTGGATGGCATGTGATAGAGATCATGACATCAGGCGCTCCAGGTGTTATGGACTTCAACACCCACAATTCCTAACAGCCTGTGCTAACCATTGCTTCCTCCCTCCTTCCCTCCCGCAGCTGCCCCAGGGACCCCGCAGTACATCGACGAGCAGTTCCTGTCCCGCCTCTTCTTGTTTGTGGCCCTGCTCATCATGTTCTGGCTCCTCATTGCCTGACCTCGCCCACCCCCTGCATTTCTCCAACATTTGCAACAGTTCCCCGGATTTGTGCAATCAATTAATTTGCAAAAAACAAAAGCAAACTGTGACACAATTCTCCGGGTTTTGCAACGAAGAAATTAGAAATCGCATTTTTGCAAAACAATGTGAAATATTTCTCCAGGTGTTTGCAATGAATAAATCAAAACTATTTCCCCGGATTTGTGCAACGAATAAATTTGCTTTAAGATGTGAAATAATTCTCTGGATTTTTGCAACTAAGAAATGAGAAATCATTCTTCACATTTTTGCAATGAAAAAATGAGAACGATTTCTCCACATTTTGCAGTGAAAAGATTCGCAAAACAATGAAATATTTCTCCAATTTTTGCAGTGCACAACTTTTTGCAGTGGATCAATAAAAAATGTTTTCTGGATTTTTGCAACAAATAAATGCAAAACATTTTTCCAGGTTTTTGCATCAAATAAATTAGAAATGTTTCTTTGGATTTTTGCAACAAAAAAAATGGCAGAAATGTGAAATATTTCCCCAGATTGTTGCAATGAATAAATTAGAAATATTTCCCTGGATTTTGCAACAAAAAATGGTAGAATAATTAGAATTGCTTCTCTAGATTTTTGCAATGAAATAGTTCTCTGGATTTTTGCAACAAAAGAAATTTGAAATATTTTTCCAGATTTATGCAATGAAAAAAATGGAAATATTTATCCACATTTTTACAATGAATAAATTTGTAGAATAATAATAAATCGGTAGAATAATAATATTTCCCTGCATTTTTGCAATGAAAAAATTGGTGGAAAAATGTGAAATATTTCCCTGGATTGGTGCAATGAATAAATTAGAAATGTTTCCCCAGATTTTGCAAAAAACATTGCTCTGGATTTTTGTAATGGAATAATTATAAACATTTCCCCAGATTTTTGCAATGAATAAATTACAAATATTTTTTCTGATTTTTTCCTGGATCTATGCAATATTTTTTCTGAATGTTTGCAATGAATAATTTAGAAATATTTATCTACATTCTGCAACAAATATTGGTAGAATAATTAGAAATGCTTCCCTGGATTTTTGCAATGAAATAATTATAAATATTTCTCCAGATTTTTCCAACAAAAGGAATGGGCTAATAAATGTGAAATATTTCTCTGGATTTTGCAACGAATAAATTAGAAACATTTCTCTAGGTTTTTGCAACAGATAAATTAGAAATCTTTCTCCACATTTTTGCAATGAATACATCGATAGAATAATTATAAATATTTCTCCGGATTTTTACAATGAAAAAATCGGTGGATATGTGAATAAATTCCTTGGATTTTTCCTATGAAAAAAAAAATTCTATGAAAAAATAGGTATAATGAAAAATATTTATCCAGATTTGTGTAATAAAAAAGTTGGGAAAATTAGAAATATTTCCCTGGATATTGCAACGAAAATAATGGAAATATTTCTCTGGATTTTTACAATGGAAAAAATGGTGAAAAATGTGAAATATTTTTTGGATTTTTTACAACATAATGAAACACTGGGACCTAATGGCATAAATGCAATACAATAATGAATGATAATAAAAAGAAAATATTATTATTTGCATTATTTGTTGAATTATGTTATTTTCACAAAATATTATTTTGGAAGCCAAATGAATTAATAAATATTATAAATATAATTTCCACATTTAAATGATTTCATTTACAACAAAACAATAGTAATAAAATGTTTATTATTATTCCTTATTTAGATTATTTCATTTGCAATGAAAATATTATTTTTGGTCTGTTGTATTATTTGCAGTTAAAATATGAAATGTTTTGGCATTAAAACATATATATATATAACATTTTTATATATTTAAATATATATATCACCTCTTTCATTTTTTATATTTTTGGATGCATTTGAAGGATAATAAAGGTATTTTTAATTGGGAAAAATATTTATTGGGTCCTTATAAAAATAATTAAATTATTTTATTATATAAACAATATATAAATATGTTATATATCATATATTTATGTGTGCACACCAAGTAATTTTATTCAATTTATCTAACTCCCAATGTTTAACATACCATTTTTGAGATATATCTTTCATTTTCTTCATCTTTTGCATATTATTCTTGCTGCCAATGGCATATGAAAGAGGTCCGTTCTTTTGGCACCATTGACTGAGTTCCGAATTGCAGTTACAAATCTGTAATCTGGAGTTGCATGTGCACAACTGACTCGTAGAATCATAGAATCATAGAGTTGGAAGAGTCCTCATGGGCCATCCAGTCCAACCCCCTGCCAAGAAGCAAGAATATTGTATTCAAAGCACCCCTGACAGATGGCCATCCAGCCTCTGTTTAAAAGCTTCCAAAGAAGGAGCCTCCACCACACTCCAGGGCAGAGAGTTCCACTGCTGAACGGCTCTCACAGTCAGGAAGTTCTTCCTCATGTTCAGATGGAATCTCCTTTCTTGTAGTTTGAAGCCATTGTTCCATGTCCTAATCTCCAGGGAAGCAGAAAACAAGCTTGCTCCCTCCTCCCTATGACTTCCTCTCACATATTTATCATGTCTCCTCTCAGGCTTCTCTTCTTCAGGTTAAACATACCCAGCTCCTTAAGCCGCTCCTCATAGGGCTTGTTCTCCAGACCCTTGATCATTTTAGTCACCCTCCTCTGGACACATTCCAGCTTGTCAATATCTTCAATTGTGGTGCCCAGAATTGGACACAATATTCCAGGTGTGGTCTAACCAAAGCAGAATAGAGAGGTAGCATGACTTCCCTAGATCTAGACACTATGCTCCTATTGATGCAGGCCAAAATCCCATTGGCTTTTTTTGCCGCCACATCACATTGTTGGCTCATGTTTAACTTGTTGTCCACGAGGACTCCAAGATCTTTTTCACACGTCCTGCTCTCGAGCCAGGCATTGTCCCCCATTCTGTCTCTTTGCATTTCGTTTTTCCTGCCAAAGTGGAGTATCTTGCATTTGTCCCTGTTGAACTTCATTTTGTTAGTTTTGGCCCATCTCTCTAATCTGTCAAGATCGTTTTGAATCCTGCTCCTGTCCTCTGGAGTATTGGCTATCCCTCCCAATTTGGTGTCGTCTGCAAACTTGATGATCCTGCCCTCTAACCCTTCATCTAAGTCATTAATAAAGATGTTGAACAGGACCAGGACGGAACCTTGCGGCACTCCGCTCGTCACTTCTTTCCAAGATGAAGAGGAAGCATTGGTGAGCACCCTCTGGGTTCGTCCATTTAACCAATTACAGATCCACCTCACCGTAGTTTTGCCTAGCCCACATTGCACTAGTTTCCTTGCCAGAAGGTCATGGGGGACCTTGTCGAAGGCCTTACTGAAATCCAGGTACGCTACATCCACGGCATTCCCCGCATCTACCCAGCTTGTAACTCTATCGAAAAAAGAGATCAGATTAGTCTGGCATGACTTGTTTTTGATAAATCCATGTTGACTATTAGCAATGACCGTATTTGTTTCTAAGTCTTTGCAGACCACTTACTTAACAATCTTTTCCAGAATTTTGCCTGGTATCGACGTGAGGCTGACTGGACAGTAATTGTTTGGGTCATCCTTTTCCCCCCACATTGGCCCTTCACTAATCTGCTGGAAGTTCTCCCGTTCTCCAAGAACTCTCAAAGATGATTGCCAATGGTTCTGAATGACTTCCGCTAGTTCCTTCAATACTCTTGGGTGTAGTTGATCTGGCCCTGGGGACTTGAACTCATTTAGAGTAGCCAGGTATTCCTGGACGACTTGTTTCCCAATTTGGGGTTGGATGTCCTCTAATCCCTCATCCACTCCATCTTGCTGAGGTTGAAGATGACTTTCTTTTTGTGAGAAGACCGAGGCAAAGAAGGCATTAAGTAGTTCTGCCTTTTCCCTACCCCCTGTCAGCATTGCCCCATCTTCTCCTCGAAGAGGCCCTATCGCCTCCTTGTTTTTCGTGTTCTCAATATCTTTATTTTCATTTTTGTAGGGAATACACAGGAATCATAAAAGTCCTGACTTACCAGGCAGCAACTACTGTGAGCAATGAGAGGTCTATTCTCCTGTCAATCAATTTGCAGCAGGTTAAGATTCCCATTTTCTTCCTGCAAGCAATTTGTGGTACGAGTACAAATTTTGGCAGGGATCCTCTTTTTGACTGTTACATCCAAGATCGCTGGAGGGAGGGGAGGTTGGAACTTCAGTCTCATGCGTCCTGATCAGGAGGAGAATAGACTCCCATTGCTCACAGTAGCTACTGCCAATTAAGTCAGGATTGAGGGAGTCAGGCTGGGAGACACCAATTAGCTAAAATTCTTCAACAATTTGATTCACTTAATTCATTACCATAGGGCAATTCCCTCAGCAACTCAAAAAAACCCACTTACAATCCTACCAGGGCAAGAGGGCTGCCATTTAAATAGTAGATTGCATGTCGCTTCCAACTCATGATAGCCATGGGAGGAAGTAGGAGTTAGCATTGTTGAGATGACGTAGGTGAGATGTTTGGTATGTTTTGACCTATTATTGTTGAAAATATGAAAATATTTCCTCATGTTTTTAATACTTTTAAGCATTGTTATTCTTCAATCGAATAATGGAATGTATATTATACCAAGTCCAGCTTGCTTACTTACTTAGGCGATCCCTTGTAGTCCGAGGATGATGGTCCTCCAAGTTTGGTGTCCTGGGGGTGGGTCTGTAGGTGGCTGTGGAGCCCTATTCTTGATCGGCATCTTCTCCCACAGCGAGGGCATTGGTTTCCAGGTGGGTGGCAGTCCCGGTCGGGGTTGGCTTGATGCGCCTTCCTCTTGGCACGTTTCTCTCTTTCACCCTACATTCGTGCCTCTTCAAATTCTGCAGCACTGCTGGTCACAGCTGACCTCCAGTTAGAGCGCTCAAGGGTCAGGGCTTCCCAGTTCTCTGTGTCTATGCCAGTTTTTAAGGTTGGCTTTAAGCTCATCTTTAAGTCTCTTTTCCTGTCCACCAACATTATGTTTCCCATTAAGTTCGGAGTAGAGTAACTGCTCTGGGAGACAATGGTGATCTTCGGGCCTTCGGACAACGTAGCCGGTCCAGCAGAGTTGATGGGGTAGGAGCATTACTTCTAGGCTGGTGGTCTTTGCTTCTTGTCCGCCTGTCTTCCCAAGAGATTTGCAGGATTTTTTTGGAGGTAATGCTGATGGAATCAATGCTGATGGAGTCTATAGATAGTCCACATTTTGCAAGGGTTGGGAGGACGATAGCTTCCTGTTCTGGTTCTGCTTCGGAAGAGCCAACCAGAAACTGGGAAACAAGCACCTTGGTCTCCCTACGGATGCCCCGGTCCTCAAACTCTGCTGTTACACCATTAAGGTATTTTTCTGGCATTGGAAAGGGATTGGCTGGTACCTGCTGGAAGAGAACTTTGGTTTTCTTGATGTGCAATGAGAGGCCAAGCTTCTTGTATGCTTCTGCAAGGGTGTTTAGAATGGCTTTTAAGTCTTCTTCTGAATGCATAGACTATGTTGACATCAGCATACAGATGTTGTTGTGACCTTGGCTTTGGCTTTCAGTCTGCAGAGGTTAAATAGCTTGCCATCTGTCTGATAGATGATTTCCACTCCAGTGGGAAGCTTCCCATCAACAAGGTGAAGTATAGTGGAAAATAAGGTTGGGGCAATAACACCTCCCTGTTTGACACCTGATTCCACCTTAAATGGGTCACTTTGGGAGCCACTTCTGTCTAAGACTGTTGCTATCATGTCAACAGGGAGGAGCTGCAGGATGCTCAAAAATTTATCAGGGAACCCAATTTTTTGGAGGATGGTCCAGAGAGCGCTGCGATTCACTGTGTTGAATGCCTTTGCAAAGTCAATGAATGCCATGTACAGAGGTTGATTTTGTTCCCTGCCTTTTTCTTGTCGTGCAGTGAAAATCATGTCCACTGTTCCTCTGGAGGGGCAGAAGCCGTTCTGGGATTCTGGGAGGGTGTCTTACGAGGATTTTCCCAGCTGAGGTTAGAAGGGAGATACCTCGATAGTTTCCGCAGTCTGGTCTTTCCCCTTTTTCGAAAAGGGTGATGATGGTGGCGTCCTTGAAGTCTGTTGGGATTTTCTCGGTTACCCACACTTTTTCGATGAACTGGTGGAGTTGTTGTGTCAGCTCAGGTCCTCCCTCTTTAAAGAGTGCAGCAGGGATCCCATCAGGTCCGCTGGCTTTGTTATTTTTTTGTTGGCTGATGGTGTTGCTGACTTCTTCCAAACTAGGCAGTGCTGCAAGCTCATCCCTGGTTTGTTGTTGCGGGATTTGTGAGAGAACCTCTTCGGCCACATTGGAGCTGCGGTTCAGGAGGCTTTGGTAGTGTTCTTTCCAACGTAGTGCAATTGAGTTTTTGTCCTTCAGAAGTTTGGTTCCATCTGATGAGCGTAGAGGCTGTATGCCATGGTTTCTTGGTCCATAGATGACCTTTGTGGCTTTGAAAAATCCCTGAGCATCATGGGTATCTGCCAGGTGTTGGATTTCTTCAGCCTTCTTTGTCCACAGATGTTCTTGAGTTCTCTTGTCCTTCTTTGGACTTCAGCTTTTGCACTGGTGTAGATCTTTTTCTTAGCAGCACAGTTGATGTCTCCCTGCCATGTTTGGAAGGCTTTCCTTTTCTTGTCAATTAGCTGTTGGATCTCGTTGTCATTTTGTCAAACCAATCTTGATGTTTCTTGGTTTGATATCCAATAGTTTCTTCACAGGCTGTGATGATGGAGGGCTTCAGTTTGTTCCAATGTTCCTCAACATTTCCAGGGTGTTCTGTGAGTAGATGGTCCTTGAGTGCTGTTTAGAGAAGGGCTCGTCTGGAGGACTGCTGAAGGGCTTGGGTGTTCATTTTGCGCCTTGTCTTTCTTCCTTGGAGGCGATCTTGATAGCCATCGTGGATCGGATTAACTATTTTATCGAGATTGGTCATTGCTTTCCTCCCAAGAAGGCAACATCTTCTGATGTCCTGGCTGCAGTCTGCATCTGCAGTACTCTTTGTGGCTAGAAATACAAAGTCTGTCACGGCCTCCACGTTTTCTCCCTCTGCTTGCCAGTTACCAATCAGTCCGGTTGCCATAATCTTGGGTTTTTTAAAATGTTGAATTGCAACCCAGCTTTTGCACTTTCTTCTTTCACCTTGCTTAGAAGGCTCCTCGGCTCCTTCTCACTTTCAGCAATCCAAGTATTTAATATTTTAGTATTAAAATAATATAAATACATTTTAAATCATTTAAAAACCACAGTCTTACAGTCAGGAAGTTCTTCCTAATGTTCAGATGGAATTTCCTTTCTTGTAGTTTGAAGCCAATGTGAGTAGATCAATGCAAATGTGAGTAGATCAATAGGTACTGCTTCTGTGGGAAGATAACATTGCTCCGGCCACATGATCTTGGAGGTGTCTCTATGCAAGGGATCAAGGGAGAAAAAGGAGGAGGGAAGGGAGAGAAGGAAGGAATGAAAAAGAGAGTAAAAGAGTGCAAAGCGGGGGGGTTCTGCCCTTCTTCCTTCCTTCCCTTCCTCCTTCTCTTCTTGCTCTGGCTTTTTTTGCAGGGAAGAGAGGAGGAGGAGATCTGGATGGAGGGAAGGAGAAGAGAAGGAGGGAGAAAGAGAAAGAGGGAGAGAAAGAGAGAGAGAAAGATCAATGGCTGGATTTGCTTTCCCTTCCATTTTTGGCCTCTAAAAAAAGAGAAACACACACAGGGATTATTAGTATTTATTAGATTATTATTCTTAATAAATACATTTTATTGGTTAGCCCTTAGGCCTCATCACCATATTGAATCAAACAACACCAACATATATTATTATTATTATTATTATTATTATTATTATACATTTGTATTTATATTTAAGGCCGTACTGGTAGCACAGCGGGTTAAACAACTGAGCTGCTGAATTTGCTGACCGAAAGGTTAGTGGTTCAGATCCCGAGAGTGGGGTGAGCTCTCGCTGTTAGCCCCAGCTTCTGCCAACCTAGCAGTTCGAAAGCATGCAAATGTGATTAGATCAATAGGTATCGCTTCTGCGGGAAGGTAACGGCGCGCCATGCAGTCATGCTGGCCACTTGACCTTGGAGGTGTCTATGGACAACGCCAGCTCTTCAGTTTAGAAATAAGAGCACCAACCCCTAGAGTCAGATACAACTAGACTTAATGTCAGGGGAAAACTTCTACCTTTATTTATATAATATATATATTATTTTATACATTGTTATATTGTATTATTATTTTATATAATATTTTATAGTATTGTATTACATTGTAATTTATATATTATATTATTTTATATTTATATATTATATTGTATTATGATTAATATTTTATATATTATGTGATATTTATATTATTTCACATGTTGTATTGCTATTTTACACATTATTTTATATATTATTATATTGTATAATATCTATAAATTATTTTATATATTATATATTATATTGTATTATTATTAATATTTTATATATTATGTTATATTTATATTATTTTATATATTGTATTGCTATTTTACACATTTTATACATTGTTATATTGTATTATTATTTTGTATAATATTTATGTTATTGTATTATATTGTAATTTATATATTATTATTTTATATTATTTTATATATTTATATTATTTTATATTATTTTATTATATATTTATATTATATATTATTTTACATTTTATATATTATATAAATATATTTTTATATATTATACATTATATATCGATGCTTCTGAGCTGTGGTGTTGGAGGAAAGTTCTGAGAGTGCCTTGGACTGCGAGAAGATCCAACCAGTCCATCCTCCAGGAAATAAAGCCCGACTGCTCACTGGAGGGAAGGAGACTAGAGACAAAGTTGAAGTACTTTGGCCACATCATGAATAGACAGCAAAGCCTAGAGAAGACAATTATGCTGGGGAAAGTGGAAGGCAAAAGGAAGAGGGGCCGACCAAGGGCAAGATGGATGGATGGCATCCTTGAAGTGACTGGACTGACCTTGAAGGAGCTGGGGGTGGTGACGGCCGACAGGGAGCTCTGGCGTGGACTGGTCCATGAGGTCACGAAGAGTCGGAGACGACTGAACGAATGAACAACAACAATATATTATATTTCATTATGATTAATATTCTATATATATGATATTTATATTATTTTATAGATTGTATTGCTATTATACACATTATTTTATATATTATATAATATTCATATATTATTTTATAATGTTATATTGTATTATTGTTAATATTTTATATATTATGTGATATTCATATTATTTTATATATTGTATTGCTATTTTACACATTATTTTATATATTATATTATATATATTATATTATATTATTAATATTTTATATATTATGTGATATTTATATTATTTCACATATTGTATTGCTATTTTACACATTATTTTATATATTATTATATTATATAATATTTATATATTATTTTATATATATATAATATTGTATTATTATTAATATTTTATATATTATGTGATATTTATATTATTTTATAGATTGTATTGCTATTTTACACATTTTATCATTATATTATATAATATTTATATTATATACTATTTTATATATTATGTGATATTCATATTATTTCATATATTGTATTGCTATTTTACACATTATTTTATATATTATATATTATATTTTGTTATGATTAATATTTTATATATTATGTGATATTTATATTATTTTATAGATTACTATTTTACACATTATTGTATATATTATATGATCTATTTTGTTATTATTTTATATATTATCAGCTTATCATTATGATTCTATGGCCTCCCAGCCCTCTGTCGCTGAATTAATTATTTTTTTAATATTTTAATAATATTAATAAGAGAATAACTCAAGGACCTTTTTCCCACCCTTGCCGCGGGGTGACGTCACTCAGTGGGCGGAGCCCCGCGGTCCCCTGGAGTGAATGAGAGGGAGCCTTCGCAAGGAGCGAGGCGTGCTTCAGTGTGGCCACACCCCCCGCGTTTTGATTGGCCAGGAGTGACGACAGAGTCAAGGGAGGGGGAGTGGAGGCGAGGGCTGGGAGGAGCGGCAGCGCTGATTGGTCGAGGGGCGGGGCCTGAGGCGCCCAGGTGAAGGGTGACGTCACGCGCTATGGTGGACCGCGATGGAGGAGACGCGGCGGCGAAGGAGGCCGGTGAGGGACAAACGGAATCCGCTCTCTCCGTTGTAAGGAGGGCGAAGGGAGGGGCTCGCTGTTGCCAGGCAACGCGGGAGGAGCAGGAGGGAGGGAACGGGGAAGGAAGGGTGGGGCTGCTCCTCAGATCATATCGTTCATTATCATAGACTAGCCGTCCCCTGCCACGCGTTGCTGTGGCCCAGTCTGTGTATATGTGTATTGTGTGTATATGTGTGCATATTTTTTTTGTATATATGTGTGTGTGGTTTTGTGAATGCATTGTAATGTATTCTTTGGGCCTTTAAGTCCCTTCTGGTGTGTTTTTCAGTGTTTTTATGAGTGATAAGAAACAAAGATGGCAGGGACCTAACAGAAGCTGAAGAGATCAAGAGAAGGTGGCGAGACTATACAGAAGATCTGTATAGGAAGGATAATAATATCGAGGATAGTTTTGATGGTGTGGTGAGGGAATTAGAACCAGACATCCTGAGGAGTGAGGTTGAATGGGCCTTAAGAAGCATTGCTAACAACAAGGCAGCAGGAGATGACGAGATCCCATCTAAACTGTTTAAATTCTTAAAAGATGATGCTGTCAAGGTGATGCATGCCATATGCCAGCAAATTTGGAAAACACAAGAATGGCCATCAGACTGGAAAAAATCAACTTATATCCCCATACCAAAAAAGGGAAATGCGAAAGACTGCTCAAACTTCCGTACAGTGGCCCTTATTTCTCATGCCAGTAAGGTAATGCTCAAGATACTGCAAGGAAGACTCCAGCAATACATGGAGCGAGAGTTGCCAGATGTTCAAGCTGGGTTTAGAAAAGGCAGAGGAACGAGAGACCAGATTGCCAATATCCGCTGGATAATGGAGAAAGGCAGGGAGTTTCAGAAAAAAATCTATTTCTGTTTCATTGACTATTCCAAAGCCTTTGACTGTGTGGATCATAATAAATTGTGGCAAGTTCTTGGTGGATGGGCATACCAAGCCACCTTGTCTCTCTCCTGAGGAATCTGTACAAGGACCAAGTAGCAACAGTCAGAACTGACCACGGAACAACAGACTGGTTCAAGATTGGGAAAGGCGTACGGCAAGGCTGCATCCTCTCCCCAACCTTTTTAACGTGTATGAAGAACACATCATGCGATGTGCAGGGCTTGATGAATGCAAAGCTGGGGTGAAAATTGCTGGAAGAAACATTAACATCCTCAGATATGCAGATGACACCACTCTGATGGCCGAAAGCGAGGAGGAGCTGAGGAGCCTTCTAATCAAGGTGAAAGAAGAAAGCGCAAAAGCTGGGTTGCAGCTAAACATAAAAAAAAACCAAGATTATGGCAACAAGAATGATTGACAACTGGAAAATAGAGGGAGAAAACGTGGAGGCCGTGACAGACTTTGTATTTCTAGGGGCAAAGATTACTGCAGATGCAGACTGTGGCCAGGAAATCAGAAGACACTTACTTCTTGGGAGGAGAGCAATGTCCAATCTCGATAAAATAGTAAAGAGTACAGACATCACACTGGCAACAAAGATCCGCCTAGTCAAAGCCATGGTATTCCCTGTAGTAACCTACGGATGTGAGAGCTGGACCTTAGGGAAGGCTGAGCGAAGGAAGATAGATGCTTTTGAACTGTGGTGTTGGAGGAAAGTTCTGAGAGTGCCTTGGACCTCGAGAAGATCCAACCAGTCCATACTTCAGGAAATAAAGCCCGACTGCTCACTGGAGGGAAGGATAGTAGAGGCCAAGTTGAAGTACTTTGGCCACATCATGAGAAGACAGAAAGCTTAGAGAAGACAATGATGCTGGGGAAAATGGAAGGAAAAAGGAAGAGGGGCCGACCAAGGGCAAGATGGATGGATGGGTCCTTGAAGTGACTGGATTGACCTTGAAGGAGCTGGGGGTGGTGACAGCCAACAGGGAGCTCTGAGCTGGGCATGTTTAGCCTTCAGAAGAGAAGACTGAGACATGATAACCATGTATAAATATGTGAGAGGAAGTCATAGGGAGGAGGGAGCAAGCTTGTTTTCTGCTGCCCTGGAGACTAGGACGCGGAACAATGGCTTCAAACTATAGGTATGTAGATTCCATCTGAACATTAGGAAGAACTTCCTGACTGTGAGAGCCGTTCAGCAGTGGAACTCTCTGCCCCGGAGTGTGGTGGAGGCTCCTTCTTTGGAAGCTTTTAAACAGGGGCTGGATGGCCATCTGTCAGGGGTGATTTGAATGCAATATTCCTGCTTCTTGGCAGGGGGTTGGACTGGATGGCCCATGAGGTCTCTTCCAACTCTTTGATTCTATGATTCTATCTATGATTCTAGGTCACGAAGAGTCGGAGATGACTGAACGAATGAACAACGAGTGAAGGACATACATTGGGTTGTTAGGTGTCTTGTGTCCAAATTTGGTGTCAATTCATCCAGTGATTTTTGAGTTATGTTAATCCCACAAACGAACATTACATTTTTTATATCTAGCTGTCCCCTGCCACCCATTGCTGTGACCCAGTCTGTGTATGTGTGTTTGTGTGTATATTTGTGTGTGCGTGTATATATTTGTGTATATGTGTATATATGTGGGTTTGTGCATGCGTTGTAATGTAATTTTTGTTTTTTGGCTTTTTAGGTCGTCTCTGCTGTGTTTTTCACTGTTTTTATGAGTGATGGTCACTCGTTGGCCTGATAGGTGTATTGTGTCCAAATTTGGTGTCCATTCATTATTATTATTATTATTATTATTATTATTATTATTATTAAACTTTATTTGTACTCTCAAGGGACTCGGTGCGGCTTACATGAGGCCGAGAACA
This sequence comes from Anolis sagrei ordinatus, assembly GCF_025583915.1. Taxonomy (NCBI): domain Eukaryota; kingdom Metazoa; phylum Chordata; class Lepidosauria; order Squamata; family Anolidae; genus Anolis; species Anolis sagrei. The sequence continues at coordinate 61,067,458 of NW_026847771.1, forward strand.
CAATACAACAATAAAACAATAGCAACAGTAATACAACAATAAATAAAATTCAGCAATTAATCCAGTGGTTTTTGTGTTATGTTACTCCCACAAACGAACATTACATTTTTATTTATATAGACTAGCCGTCCCCTGCCACATTTTGCTGTGGCCCACGTGGGGGTTCTGTGTGGGAGGTTTGGCCCAATTCTATCATTGGTGGGGTTCAGAATGCTCTGTGATTGTAGGTGAACTATAAATCTCAGCAACTACAACTCCCAAATGTCAAGATTATATTTTCCCCAAACTCCACCAGTGTTCACATTTGGGCATATTGAGTTTTCCTGTAGAGTTTGTTCCAGATCCATCATTGTTTGAGTCCACAGTGATCTCTGGATGTAGGTGAACTACAATTCCAAAACCAAAGGACACTGCCCACCAAACCCTTTCAGTATTTTCTGTTGGTCATGGGAGTTCTGTGTGCCAAGTTTGGTTCAGTTCCATCGTTGGTGGGGTTCAGAATGCTCTTTGATTGTAGGTTAACTATAAATCCCAGCAACTACAACTCCCAAATAACAAAAATCAATTTTTGAGTGAAGGACATACATTGAGTTGTTAGGTGTCTTGTGTCCAAATTTGGTGTCAATTCATCCAGTTGTTTTTGAGTTCTGTTAATCCCACAAATGAACATTACATTTTTATTTATATAGATTATCATCGTTATATTTGTATTATTAATCTGTTATTCGTTACACACACATACATATAATCAATATATTCTCATTTTGTATGTTATTACTATTTTAATAGCTGTACCTGCCAAGCATTGCTGTGGCCAACCTTCCCACCCTCTTTCTTTCCTTCCTTCCCTTTTATTCTTTCCTTCCTTTCTTCCTTCTCTATCTATTCTTCGACTGCAACTCCCAGCAGTCCTCCTGATTGATTGATCTATCTACCTACTGTCTATCTAATTCAGTGGTTCTCAACCTGTGGGTCCCCAGGTGTTTTGGCCTACAACTCCCAGAAATCCCAGCCAGTTTACCAGCCCTTAGGATTTCTGGGAGTTGAACGCCAACACATCTGGGGAACCACGGGTTGAGAACCACTGATCGAATCTATCTATCTGGAGGATTGATGGGAATTATTTGTTTATTTATTTATTTCATATTAAAAGCATTGCATAAATTAGTATAAAACCGATAAAAATAGAAGGAGCACAGGTGGCTAAATATCTTTTGACCAAAAACGGGCAACAGCAATGGTATTGTCTGTTGTTGTTCATTCGTTCAGTCGATTCCAACTCTTTGTGACCTCATGGACGAGCCCGTGCCAGAGCTCCTTGTGGGCCGTCACCTCCCCCAGCGCCTTCAGAGTCAAGCCAGTCACTTGAAGGATGCCATCCATCCATCTTGCCCTCGGTCGGCCCCTCTTCCTTTTTCCTTCCATTTTCCCCAGCAAAATTGCCTTCTCTATATCTTCTCATTATGTGGCTAAAGTACTTCATCTTGGATGTGAGAGCTGGACCATAAGGAAGGCTGAGCAAAGGAAGATAGATGCTTTTGAACTGTGGTGTTGGAGGAAAGTTCTGAGAGTGCCTTGGATAGCGAGAAGATCCAACCAGTCCATCCTCCAGGAAATAAAGCCCGACTGCTCATTGGAGGGAAGGATAGTAGAGGCCAAGATGAAGTACTTTGGCCACATCATGAGAAGAAAGGAAAGCTTAGAGAAGACAATGATGCTGGGGAAAATGGAAGGAAAAAGGAAGAGGGGCCGACCAAGGGCAAGATGGATGGATGGCATCCTTGAAGTGACTGGGCTTGACTCTGAAAGAGCTGGGGATGGTGACAGCATGGGCTGGTCCATGAGGTCATGAAAAGTCGGAAGCAACTGAACGAATAAACAACAACAAAAATCATATTGTTGATACGTTAATTTCTATATTATTTTATATAATATTTGAAATCATTTTATATAATAATTGAAATGCAAAGATACAGAATGAGGGACGCATGGCTCGAGAGCAGTACGTGTTGAAAAGATCTTGGGAGTCCTCGTGAACAGGAAAGTGAACATGAGCCAACAATGTCATGCGGTGGCAAAAAAAGCCAACAGGATTTTGGCCTGCATCAATAGGAATATAGTGTCTAGATCCAGGGAAGTCATGCTACCGCTCTATTCTGCCACATCTGGAATATTGTGTCCAATTCTGGGCACCACAATTTAAGAGAGATATTGACAACCTGGAATGTGTCCAGAGGAGGGCGACTAAAATGATCAAGGGTCTGGCGAACAAGCCCTATGAGGAACGGCTTAAAGAGCTGGGCATGTTTAGCCTTCAGAAGAGAAGGCTGAGAGGAGACATGATGGCCATGTGAGGGGAAGTCATAGGGAGGGGGTAGCAAGCTTGTTTTCTGCTGCTCTGGAGACTGGGACGCAATGGAACAATAGCTTCAAACTACAGGAAATAAAGGAGATTCCACCCGAACATTAGGAAGAACTTATTGACTATGTGAGCTATTCAGCAGTGGAACTCTCTGCCCCAGAGTGTGGTGGAGGCTCCTTCTTTGGAGCTGGGCATGTTTACCCTGAAGAAGAGAAGGCTGAGAGGAGACATGATGGTCATGTATAAATGTGAGAGGAAGTAATAGGGAGGAGGGAGCAAGCTTGTTTTCTGCTTCCCTGGAGACTAGATGCAGAGCAATGGCTTCAAATTACAGGAAGGAAGATTCCACCTGAACATTACGAAGAACTATCAGTCTGTGAGAGCCGTTCAGCAGTGGAACTCTCTGCTCCAAAGTGTGGTGGAGGCTCCTTTGGAGGCTTCTTAAACAGAGGCTGGATTGCCATCTGTCGGGGGTGCTTTGAATTCAATTATTCTGCTTGGCAGGGGGTTGGACTGGATGGCCCACGAGATCTCTTGCAACTCTATGATTCTATGATTCTATTATATAATCATCATCATCTTATTATTTTATATATTATAATATTGTACTATTATAATATTGCAATTTTATACATACTTTTGTATATTGTATATTATTAACTCCGACTCCCACTGGGGAGAGGGGAAGGGGTATAAATAAAGATTATTATTATGATTATGTTATATATTATAATTATTATAATTATTCTATATATCCTTATTAGGTGTCGGGGGAGTCCAAATTCCACCCAGAATGCTTTGCTTGCCAGAGCTGCAAGGTCATAATCGAGGATGGCGACCCTCATGCCTTTGTCCAACGTTCGGCCCTCTATTGGTGAGTTGAGGAATTGAACACTCTCTTTATCTATCTCATCATTTCTCAACCTGGGGGTGGGTTGCGAGGAGGGTTCAGAGGGGCTGCCAAAGACCATCAGAAAACACATATTTCTGATGGTCTTCGGAACCCCTTTGACAGAGAAGGCTGAAGATCTCTCCACCTGTCCTTCACTTCCCTTTTGGAAACAGACGGCAAATCCTCCCACCAAAAGCCCTCCTCCGCTGTGATTGGCCGGCCTCTCAGTCCAGGGCAGGGCTGTTTCTGAGACTCCAAGTGGGAAGGGGAGAGCAGGCGTGCTCAGTGCATAGCAGTGTGGTGCGCATGTGCAAGTGAGGGAGAGTGTGCAAGGTTGGAGGGAGGCTCTCGCCAGCGGGTCCCTTCAAAGCATGGGGGTTCTCTGTGAGAAGTTTGGCCCAATTCTGTTGTTGGTGGGGTTCAGAATGCTTTGATTGTAGGTGAACTATAAATCCCAGCAATTACAACTCCCAAATCTCAAGGTCTATTTTCCCCAAACTCCACCATTGTTCACATTTGGGCATATTAGACGGGACTATTAATCTCAAGGTCTATTTTCCCCAAACTCCACCATTGTTCACATTTAGGCATATTAGACAGGACAATTAATCTCAAGGTCTATTTTCCCCAAATTCCACCATTGTTCACATTTGGGCATAATAGACTGGACTATTGCAATGCTCTCTACGTGGGGCTACTCTTGAAGACGGCCCGGAAATTACAAACTTGTCCAACAGTCGGTAGCCAGATTAATAACTGGGGCAACTTACGGGGAGAGGTCAACCCCCCTGTTTAAGGAGCTCCATTGGCTGCCGTTCATCTTCCAGTCCCAATTCAAGGTACAGGTTCTTACCTATAAAGCCCTAAACAGTTTGGAACCCGCCTACCTTCGTGACCGTATCTCTCTCCATGAACCAGCCCGTACCCTTCGATCTTCAGGCGAGGCCCTCCTTTCACCCTTACCAGTCTCTCAGACTCACCTTGTGGGTACAAGGGAGAGAGCCTTCTCCTCTGTGGCCCCCGACTTTGGAATTCACTGCTCGGAGAGATTAGGAAAGCCCCCGACCTTGGAAACTTTTAAAAAGAGTCTTTAGACCTGGCTCTGCCACATAATTTTATGCTTGTCCAAGGAGCCCCCCCCCCCCTACAAAGGTTGCCTTAATTTTCTATCTCTCTATGAGTTCACCTTTACAATTAGTTCTCCCCCCTTATCTCACCTGGAGTTTTAAAATCATTTTATGTACATGCGGCCTGCCCTTTGTCTTTCTGTCATTATGCTTAGTTCCTATGTTTTGTGTATATTGTTTTATATGCTTTGATGTTTTATATTTTAATGTTATGTTGTTTATTTGATTGCAATTTGCATTGTTATATTGTAATTCTTGTTCCGGCTTGGCCCCATGTAATCCGCTCCGAGTCCCCTTTGGGGAGATGGTGGCTGGATACAAATAAAGTTTATTATTATTATTATTATTATTATTATTATTATTATTATTATTGAGTATTTGTGCCAAGTGTGGTCCAGATCCACCATTGTTTGAGTCCACACTGCTCTCTGGATATAAGTGAACTACAACACTCAAGGTCAATGCCCACCAAACCCTTATAGTATTTTCTATTGATCATGGGAGTTCTGTGTGCCAAGTTTGGCCCAATTCCATCGTTGGAGTTCAGAATGCTCTTTGATTGTAGGTGAACTATAAATCCCATCAACTACAACTCCCAAATGACAAAATCCTTCAACCTCCCCCAATGGAGTTGTGCCATATTTGGTCCAGTGAATGAAAATACATCCCTGCAGATCAGATATTTACATTATGAGAAAAAAAATTACAGTTATGAAGTAGCAATAAAATTATGGGTTGTTGTAGGTTTTTTCGGGCTATGTCGCCATGTTCTAGAGGCATTCTCTCCTGACGTCAGACCTCACAACCTCCGAGGATGCTTGCCATAGATGCAGGCGAAACGTCAGGAGATAATGCCTCTAGAACATGGCCATACAGCCCGAAAAAAACCTACAACAACCCTCTGGTGATTCCAGCCATGAAAGCCTTCGGCAATAATGTTATGATTGAGGGTCACCACAACATGGGGAACTGCATTAAGGGGTCACAGCATTAAGAAGGTTGAGAAACACTGATCTAGATCTATCTATCTGTTTATTTCTTCCTAGTGCGAAGTGCCTGAGCCTCTTTTCCACCTCAGAGGTCAACCAGGGATCAAAGGGCATTGCCGTGGAGACAGGGGGAGGAGGCACCTGTGCCACGGAGTGAGTAGCCCCCATCTCCATTATTTTTATTATTATTATTATTATTAAAATATTATAATAATATGTTATGTGTGTCTATATATCCCGTATTTTCTGGCGTATAAGACTACTTTTTAACCCAAGAAAATCTTCACAAAAGTCTGGGGTCGTGGGAGTAGCCTTATATGTGGGGTTGTCTTATAGAGCGGGCGCTGAAACTTCCAATTTGGATTGGAGAATCTGTGGTTGCTGCATATTGTGGGGGGAGCCAAAAATGGCAGTGGCCGCGTCCCTGCCATACACAGCAACTGTATGAAAGCATTAAGGGCGACGCTGTACAAGTACGGTAGAAGAAAATCCATTCATCAGGATTTGTGGACTTAATGCGGTCCTGATGGTTAGTTGAAGGGGTGCCTAGGGAAAGGTGTAAGTGAAGGGCGGAGCAAGCTGCAGGCGTCCGGGGTGCCCGGGGTATGGAAAAAAGAGAAGAGTGGCTCTGGGCCCAGACAAACACACCTCTTTTACCTGTGTGGCCTGCCCTTGTATCCTATTACCGTACCTCCTCCTCTGCCTCTCAGATCTCGCTCCTGAAGACTGCAGTGAAGTGGTGCAGGTGCGCAGTTGCGAGATCTGAGAGGCAGAGAAGGAGGTACAATAATAGGGAAATTAACATATTGAAATCAAATCTGATGCTTTTAAACTTTTTATTTGGTGTGTTGGAAGAGGGGTAGTCTTATATGGCAAGTATATCCCAAACTCTATATTTTAACTGGAAAAGTTGGGGGTCGTCTTATACGCCCAGTCGCCTTATATGTTTATTTATATATATATATATATTTGTCTTCTTTGTGTATTATTCCATTGTATATTATTAGGAAGCCTATGAGCTATTCGGGGCAGAGCCTGGAGCGGCTGGAGGAGCTGCGATTGGAAGAGGAGGTGGAAGGGGGCAGGGCCTCCCCCCAAAGGCGCTCCCTCCGGTATTTCATATATTTATCGCCTATTGCATTATAATATTATTATATATGGTTCATTATATTATTATTATTATTATTATTATTATTATTATTATATTGCTATATTATAACATGATTTGTGTTCATTTCATATATTATAATATAATAATATATTTGGTTTTTTATATATTATAATAGTATTATATTATTTTATCACATTATTATATTATTATATTGTTATAATATAGTTTGTGTTTATTTCATATATTACTCTTTAATTATATTATTCTTTGTACATTTTATTATAATATATTATATATTGTATATTATAATTATTATTTAATTATTATAATACAGTATTTTTATTATATATTATAGTTTATATTATTTTATAATTTTAATTCTATTATTATATATTGCATTTTATTATTATATTATTTTAATTACACTAGTATCATCATTATATAATACATTATTATTTTTCAATCATATCATTATTATATATTACATAATATTGTTATAGTTTATATTATATTAAGTCTGTTATTACCATTATAATTATTATATTATTATCACATATTTTATTATTTTAGTTCTATTATATATATTTTCATTTATATTATATTATTGGAATTCTATCATTATTATAATTATTTTATTCTTTTAATTCTATCATTATATATTACATTATAATAATAATCAATTCTTATTATATATCATATTATCATTTATATTATTGCCAGACGGAGTAACAGCACATCGCGCTCGCCAGCCCCGGGTTCCCCAAAGGAGGCCCACCCGGTTTGGGGACGGGACTTGTGGCGCTCAGAGTCCCTTCGCTCTGACCCTTCCTCCCCGCAGATCTTCCGCCCCTCCGACCTGCTCCACGGAGAGGTCCTGGGAAAGGGCTTCTTTGGCCGGGCCCTCAAGGTGTGTCGTCTATTCCGTTATATACTATATTATATTTTAATTGCTATTTAATGCTATTATATTATATACTAGCATTCCCCTGCCACACGTTGCTGTGGCCCAGTCTGGTGATCTTGAAAATAAAGTAATGAGAAAGTGTTGGTTTCTAATATATGTAATGTCTTTCTGCTTGTGGGTAAACAGTATTTCTTGCTGTTTCTTTGCCAGTGTTGATGTGGAGATTGTCTGGTTTGCCTCCTCTGGAACATGCAACAGATCAGTGTCCTTCTTTAGGGGTCCCTTTCAAATCTTTGATACTACATCTGTAATATACGTATATATGTGTGTGTGGGAATGGCTGGATGGAATTTTGTCAGGAGGGCTTTATGTTTTCTTGCCCTGGTGAAGGGAGTTGGACTGGATGGCCTTAAGGCATCATTTCTCAACCTGGGAAGTCAAGACCCCGGGAGGGGGGTCACCAGGCGGGTGTCAGAAGGGTCACCAAAGACCACCAGAAAACACAGAATTTTCTGTTGGTTGGTCATGGGGTTCTGTGTGGGATGTTTGGCCCAATTCCATCGTTGGTGGGTTTCGGAATGCTCTTTGATTGTAGGTGAACTATACATCCTAGTAACTACAACTCCCAAATGTCAAGGTCTATTTCCCCCAAACTCCATCTGTGTTCACCTTTGGGCATATTGAGTATTCCTGTCAAGTTTGGTCCAGATCCATCATTGTTTGAGTTCACAGTGTTCTCTGAATGGAGGTGAACTACAATTCCAAAATTCAAGGCCAATGCCCACCAAACCCGTCCAGTATTTTCTGTTGGTCACGGGAGTCCTGTGTGCCAAGTTTGGTTCAATTCCATTGTTGGTGGAGTTCAGAATGCTCATTGATTATAGGTGAACTATAAATCCTAGCAACTACAACTCCCAAATGACAAAATCATAATTTTTAAGTGATAGTCATTCCTTGTGTTGTGAGACATTTTGTTGCCAAATTTGGTGTGATTTCGTTCATTGGTTCGTTTTTAAGTTACTCATTATGCACAGAGCATTTTTATATATATAGATTGTATTATAATCAGGGAGATAGGGCAGAATACAAATAAAGTTATTATTGTTGTTGTTATTATTATATTAATATATATAATCTAGGCTGAACTGCTGAATTTATTATTCCTATTATATATTATTATCATGACTGTTATTGTCTTTTGGGCATGTGTTTTGCATTTTCCAAGATGGCTGCGATTTTACAGGGTGCATAAATTATCATAAATGATGATGATGATGATGATTATTATTATTTTATTTGTGCAGGTGACACACAAAGCAACAGGAAAAGTGATGGTGATGAAGGAACTGATTCGCTGCAACGAAGAGACCCAGAAGACTTTCCTCACTGAGGTTGGAGGTCATCCCCTTTGACCTCATATATATTATATTAGAATTATTATATTTTATTATATTATATTTATATTTATGATATTATCCATTTCAGGTGAAACTCATGCGCAGCCTGGGCCACCCGAACGTGCTGCGCTTCCTGGGGGTCCTTTACAAAGACAGGAAGCTCAACCTCCTGACTGAGTATATCGAGGGCGGGACCTTGAAGGACTTCCTGCGCAGTGCGGTGAGTGGCGGGAAGGGCCAGGACAAGTGCCCGCCCACCATCTTGGAAGGAAGGGGGGAAGGAATCAATGATAACCTTTTCCACCTCTTTCGTTCTCTCTCCTAGGACCCCTTTCCTTGGGAGAAGAAGGTCAGCTTCTCCAAGGACATCGCCTCCGGGATGGTGAGATTACCATATATCTATATTTATATTATACTAGCCATCTCCTGCCAGGCGTTGCTGTGCCATAGTCTGGTGATCTGGAAAATAAAGTAATGAGAAAGTGTTGGTTTCTAATATATGTAATGTCTTGATGCTTGTGGGTAAACAGTATTTCTTATTGTTTCTTTGTCAGTGTTGATGTAGAGATTGTCTGGTTTGCCCCCTCTGGAACAGGAACATATAATTGTCCTTCTTTAGGGGTCCCTTTCAAATCTATGATTCTATATCTGCCATATACATATATATGTGTGTGTGTGAATCATATGTATCTATCTATATCTATGGCTGGATGGCTCTTTGTCAAGAGGGCTTTATGTCTTCTTGTCCTGGTGTAGGGAGTTGGTCTGCATGGCTTTGAGACAGCATTTCTCAACCTGGGGGTCAGGAGCCCTGGAGGGGGCTGCGAGAGGGTGTCAGAAGGGTTGCCAAAGACCACCAGAAAACACAGTATTTTCTGTTGATCATGGGGATTCTGTGTGGGACGTTTGTCCCAATTCTTTTGTTGGTGGGGTCCAGAATGCTCTTTGATTGTAGGTGAACTTTAAATCCCATCAACTACAACTCCCAAATGTCAAGATCTGTTTTCCCCAAACTCTATCTGTATTCATATTTGGGCATATGAAGTATTCGTGCCAAGTTTGGTCCAGATCCATCACTGTTTGAGTCCACACTGCTCTCTGGATGTAGGTGAACTATAACTCCAAAACTCAAGGTCAATGCCCACCAAACCCTTCTAGTTTTTTCTGTTGGTCATGGGAGTCCTGCAACCTGAGCCCTGCTACATGCACAATGGAGAACCTCCTTGCGGCAACACCAGAGGCACTCCAAGTGGCCAGATACTGATCAAAGGACATTTAATCAACTACCAAGCTTGCAAACTTTGTGTTTGTCTGTCTGTTTGTTTGCTTTGTTAAAAATGTAATACAAATGTCTGGTTGCTCCTGACACAATAAATAAATATGGGAGTCCTGTGTGCCAAGTTTGGTTCAATTCCATCATTGGTGGAGTTCAGAATGCTATTTGATGGTAGGTTAACTATAAATCCCAGCAACTACAACTCCCAAATGACAAAATCATTTTTTTTTTGAGTGATGGTCACTTCTTGGGTTAGTAGGCGTCTTGTTGTCAAATTTGATGGCAATTCATCCAGCGGATTTTGAGTTATGATGTCACTCAAAATGAAAACAACATTTTTATATATATAGATTATACTACCTAAACCCGGCCACTCTTTGCTGTGGCTCAGTCTGATATAAAATGAATGTGGAAGTAAATAAAAGTATTGTTGCAAACATAGATTCACTGAGGAAACACATCATTCAGTTCAATACCCTACCTTGCGTTGCTGTGGAGTGAAAGGAAAGGAAAGTAGTACGTCTGCACCTTTATGAGGTGCAACTGCGGCCTATGTTCAAACGTGGGCAAGGCATTACAGATGATTAATGAATGTGGTACTATGACGTAGAACTAAAGGCTGCTGTATTTAACAATCCTGACTTAAGGATATGAAACTCAATAATTCAGATATTGCAGCTGCGTACATCTTTACTCTAGATCTAATTGTTCTTGGCGTTGTTGAGACGATTGTGCTGCTCTTCTTCTCGATTCAACTCCTAAAACCCGTTCTATGGCCAGCAAAACCACCGGTGCTAAAAATCCCAAACACATTCCCTGGTTCTATTTGTGTTGCCAATAACAACCAATCACAGCTCAGCTTTCATTTCTTATACTGCTGAGGTAAAAGGAAAATGCACAGTGATTAGTTATTCTACTGCTGAGGTAAAAGGAAAGCTGCACAATGGTTGCTAGAGCTGAGTTTACATTTCTTCTACTGCTGATGTAAAATGATAGCTAGGCTGTGAGTGGTTACTAGGATCATTTTTGGTGGCCTTTTTTCTATTCCTGGACTGCTAGTTTTACTCTAAATACACATGTGTATTCAAATGTTATATTTATATTGTATTATTATATTAATATTATATTAATATTACATTTATGTTGTATTATTATATTAATAATGTATTATATTAAAGTGTTATATTAATATATTTGGATGGTGAGATAAAACATTTATATTATTGTGATATTATATTATAGCAATATTACTATATTAATGTTATATCAATATTGTATTATATGTATAGTTATATCTTATATTAATATTATATTGTATTACATTATATTTGGATGGTGAGATAAAATATATTATATTAATATTGTATTTATATTGTATTACATTTATATTATAATTTTATTTTATATTGTATAAAATACATTTATATTATATTAATATTGTATTTATATTGTATTACATTTATATTATAATTTTATTTTATATTGTATTAAATATTGCATTTTAAAAGATTTCATCTCTGGGATTTATTTATTTATTGTATCAGAAGCCAACCAAGGTCTTCTCCCAGACCTTGGATTCTAGTAGACTATTATATTATATTATATTAATTATATTTAATTATATTATATGAAATGAATTATATTTAATTTTATTTATTATATCATATATTCTTCCCCAGGCCTACCTGCATTCGATGTCCATCATCCACCGCGACTTGAACTCACATAACTGTCTCATTAAGCGGGTGAGCTTCTGTCTCAACATTTCATAATAAAATCTATATAAATAAAAATGTAAATGTTTGTTTAAAACCTTAAATCTCCCAAAATACTTCACCGATTGCTTTAAAAATTTGACATAACGTAGTATTCGAATAGGTGTGTGTTTTTATGTTTTCACATGCCTACGATTATATAGATGTCACACCTGTGACTGGAAAAATATGCGTTTTATCAAAAACAACGCCATCTGTTGGACGTGAACATATTAACATATATTAGATGCTTTATTATATATTATTATTATATATTTATATAGGACTCCCAGGTGGTGGTGGCGGACTTTGGCCTCTCGCGGCTGATTGCAAAGGAGGATGTGGAGGGGGCAGAGCCAGCGGGAGCGGCGCTTGGTTGGCCCCTCTCACAACCAGGCCGGAGGCGAAGCCTGAGGAAGAGCGGCCGCAGGAAGCGCTACACCGTGGTGGGGAACCCCTTCTGGATGGCCCCCGAGATGCTTAACGGTATGTAAACATATCTTGAAATCTATTACAATACTAATATTATATAATAATAATAATGATGAAAATATAATAAAATACATAATACTGATACAAATATAATAAAATATATAATAATCATAATACTATATAACAATACAAATATAATACAATATATAATAATACTGTATAATAAAAAATTAAAAATACTATAAAATGATAGAAATATAATATAACACTACTACTATATAATGATGATAAAAGATAATAAAATATATAATAATGTAATATAATAATGATACGAATAAAATATATATGATATATACTATCATAGTAATACTATATAATACAATAAATAACACTGTATGATACAAATACAATAAAATATATAATATGTAATGATAAAAATATAAAATATATAATAATATATGAGATATAATACAGTAATACCAATACTATATATTATAATGATAAATTAGTATAAAATATAATAATAATAATAATAATAATAATACTATATAATGATAAAAATATAATAAAATATATAACAATATAACAGTATTAAACTAATTCTTTCCTTACTGGGTTTTCTATTTATGTAATAGCTTTAGGCAGCATATATAGTGTGTGTGTGTATATATATATATATATATATATATATATATATACACTTTTGTCAATATATATTCCTTATGTTATAGGACAGAGCTACGATGAGAAGGTGGACATCTTCTCCTTTGGGATCGTCCTTTGCGAGGTCAGCTACATTATTATTATTATTATTATTATATCATTGTAATTATTTTATCATATTAGTTCTTTTTAAACATATAAATAATAAATGATCATATAATGATAAAATATATTACAATATAATACTTATAATGATACTGATAATAAATTTCTTCTTCCTGCTTCCAGATCATCGGCCAGGTGTATGCAGACCCAGACGTCCTCCCGCGGCAGCTGGACTTTGGCCTCAACGTGGTCCTCTTCTGGGAGAAGTTCGTTCCCAGCGACTGCCCACCCGCCTTCTTCCCACTGGCCGTCCACTCCTGCTGCCTCCAGCCCGAGGGCCGGTTGGTCTCAGTCCATGCATTTCCATATTGGAATATACTGAAATATATTAAATAATAATCGGAAGATATCTAATGCATTTTAATATATTGGAATATGTGAGATACATTTTAATATATTGGAATATATGAAATACACTTTAATATTTTACTATATCAGAATACATTAAATGCATTTAAATAATTAAATATATTGGAAGATATTTAAGACATCTCTATATTGGAATATATTAAATGCATTTCATATATTCCAATATATTAAAATGTATTTAATCCTGCATTTTAATATATTGGAATATAATAATATATTTAATATATTTTAATATATTAAATACATTTCAATATATTGGAATATCTTAAATACATTTTAATATTGGAATATATCAGAATATGTTAAATGCATTTTAATGTAATTGAATATATTAAATGCATTTAATATATTTGAATATATTAAATATATTTTAATATTAGAATATATTAAATGCATTTAAATATTTTAATATATCAATAAATCAAATACATTTTAATATTTTAATATATCAGAATATAATCAATGTAAATAATAATCATGGTTTTATTTATTTATTTAATACCAAATGCCAATGATTATAATAACAATATTGGTTTTATTTATTTACTAATAAATGTAAATAATGATCGTAATTAAAATAATATGGCTTTTATCTATTGATTTAATTAATAATAAAGGTAAATGGTAATTGTAATAATGTTTTTATTTAGATTAAAATATTATCAAAATTATTTACATTTATTATTAAATAAATAAAAACATTATACATTATAAAAATATTAACTATTATTAAATAACAATATTATTATTTAAATCATTTACTAGTCTTAAATCAATAAATAAAAACATTATTGTTTTTATTTATTTAATAATTCAGGCAAATAATAATTATGTAATAATACTAATACTAATGCTACTCCTCCTCCTCCTCCTCCCGCCAGGCCACCCTTTTCAAAGCTGGAGGATTCCTTGGAGGCGCTGGCCCTTTATCTGGGAGAACTGGGAATCCCGCTTCCCTCCGAACTGGAAGAACTGGACCACACCGTTACTGCCCAGTTTGGACTCGTCCGCCGACAGTCACCTGATGCCTAGAATGTTCTGGAAAAATGGCATAATTCAACACTTCCAGAAGCTTCCAGAAAAATGAGAATATTGCAAACGACGCCATTCCTTTGATTGTTTTCAGCTTCTTTTGGATTCCTGGATACCGCAACAAGAAATCAGCCATGCTTCCGGGAAAACCGAGAATATTGCAAGTGACTTTCTTTCTCTTGGTTGTTTTCAGCTTCTTGTGGATTACTGGGCGCCATGGCCAATTAGTAAGGGGGACGGCCATCTTAGAAAAGGGCAGCCCTCTTTTTTTTTTTGCTTTTCCAGAACCACCTCTACAACTCCACCAAAGACACACTACTACTCCTACAAATGGACCAAATGGGTTTATCAACACTAAGTTCGAATATAATTAGTTCGAATATTCCGGGAGGGATATATATATATATATATATTGTCTTTTAATTTATGACTCGAAAAGGCGGCCATATTGTCAGGTCTTTCTCTACCTCTTTCTCTCTTTCGGATTCCGGTAACTGGGTCCACTTCCTGTTACAGAACAATAGATTTTTCAGAGGGGATTTTTTATTACCTTAATGCTCTTTTTAAAGGGACAATTAATCTGCTGTTAACTGAAATTATGTATATTTTTCACCATAAAACTGGAATAAATAAAGCAATAAATCGATTTCTAATTTTCAAATTCAAGGAATGACAGAAATCTAATTGAACATCGTTTCCTTCTTTTAATCGTACAATTGATGAGGGTTTTCAAACACCGACAAAGAAAAACGATATTCAAAGGTCTTTCAAATGTTATATTTATATAAAAAGAAATATTCTTTGAATAAACATGAATCCATAAGAAAACATTGGCTTGCATTTTAGACATTTAGGAACCTAGATGAATGAATCTGTCTGAAACTTTCCAGGCATTTCCAGAACCTTTCGGAAATTTCCGAAACCACCTGGAAAAGAGAATGAGATGGAAAATGTTCCAATTTTTCTGAAAATCCTGACTTAATTTTCAAATTACTTCATCTGAAAACCAATTTGGTCAGAAAATTTGGATTTCAATTTTTAATGATTTTATCAGAAAATCCCAATTTAATTTTCAATTTGATGAGAAAAAAATCCCAATTTAATTTACAATTTCTTTCCTTGGAAAATTCCCAATTTTAATTTGCATATTATCAGAAAATTCCCGATTAAATCTTCCCAAACAACATTTGTCTCATCAAAAACAAGAAGGTGGCCTTGTTGTCCTTGTAATTTACCCAAAACATCCCTTCCTTCATGAATCTTATTCTTGTTATTTACCATATTTAGCAAGTTTTTAAATTATATGGGGAATTTCCTAAGTGAGAACGACCTCTTTCCCACCTGGCTTTGGAGCTGATCTCAATCGTTTCCGGGAGGAAAAATTAACGAATGCCGATTAACGAGTCCAGAAAAGGACAGAGAAAGAAAGAGAGCCAAAGCCAAAATATACATTCAAATGCCGTCCTCGTCCCCCACCGCAACACAGGAAAAACCATTCGAACTTGTTTCTGGAACCTTCCAGAAGTTTCTGAATCGTTTCTTTTCTGGAACTTTCCGGAACTTTCCAGACTTTCTCAGAAACATTCAGGAAGTTTCTGAAACTTTCTGGAACCTTCCAGAAGTTTCCATCTCCATCCGGTTTGCTGTCCAGACCCCATTTTGTGCCCGAAATGACACCGAATGGACGGTCCACTTCTTTCCGCTTTCTTCTTCCCCCAAAGCAGGAAGTAAATGATAAAAAATCCGAGAAATGTATCGGAAGTGACCTCTGGGCGTTTCCTGCTTGGTGGCCATTGTTCTGTCAGGCGCCAGGGGTGCCTGCCTGGGCCACGAGTGGGGAAGGCCCTTCCCCAGCCTCCAGCGCTGTGGCTTCACACACGGTGGCCTCCTCCTCACACGCCTGATTCACAAAGGCCGACAAGCGGAGCGACGCACGCTGCTGCTCACGCTCCTCCGCCTTCCGTGCGTGGCGCAACCTCAGATCACGAGCCCTGAAGGAGACATGTAGGGGAAAGTCAGTTATCATTAGTACTATTGTTATTCTACTATATTATTATTAGGAAGAAGGTGGATTTTATTATTATTATTATTATTATTATTATATTTTAATATTGTTAGGGAAAAAAGGAATATTATTATTACTGAATTATATTTAATATTCGGAAGGAAGGGAAGGAAGAATATTAATATTATTTATTTATTTATTTATTTACTGTATTTGTATACCGCCTTTCTCAGCCTATCGGTGACTCAAGGCAGTTTCCAACAAAACAGTATACATAGTATCATAATACAATTTAAAACATTGAAATTACATAAATCACAACAACAATAAAAACAGCATCATTGACGTCTCCTTATTGTCAAGCATTGTCCAGTTCCATCGTCAGTCATCAGTTCCTATGTCAGTTATCTGTATCCGTTACTCTGTTTGTGAACGCTTGCTCAAACAGCCACGTTTTGAGTTGCTTCCGAAACGTTAAGAGGGGAGGGCGTTCCATAGCCGGGGGGCCACCGCTGAGAAGGCCCTGTCTCTCGTCCCCGCCAAACGTACCTGTGACGAAGGCGGGGCCGAGAGCAGAGCCTCTCCGGATGATCTCAAGGTCGTAGGTGGTTCATAAGGGGAGATACGTTCGGACAGGTAAGTTGGGCCAGAACTGTTTAGGGCTTTATAGGCTAGAACCAGCACTTTAAATTGTGCCCGGTAGCGAACTGACAGCCAGTGAAGCTGGCGCAACAAGGGGGTTGTATGCTCCTTGAGAGCCGCTCCAGTTAGCAATCTGGCTGCTGTCCGTTGGACCAGTTGAAGCTTCTGGACATTTTTCAAAGGCAACCCCACGTAGAGAGCGTTGCAGTAGTCTATACGGGATGTAACCAGAGTGTGGACTACCGTGGCCAAGTCAGACTTCCCAAGGTACGGGCGCAGCTGGCGCACAAGCTTTAACTGTGCAAATGCTCCCCTGGTCACCGCCGAAACCTGGGGTTCCAGGCTCAGCGATGAGTCCAGGGTCACACCCAAGCTGCGAACCTGCGTCTTCAGGGGGAGTGCGACCCCATCCAGCACAGGCTGTAACCCTATGCCCTGTTCGGCCTTGACTGACCAGGAGAACCTCTGTCTTGTCTGGATTCAATTTCAATTTGTTAGCCCTCATCCAGTGCTGACACAGCTGCCAAGCACCGATTGACCTGAACAGCCTACTTAGTAACAGGTGGAAAGGAGTGACAGATTTGGACATCATCTGCATACAGATGCACCCAACTCCAAAACTCCTGATGATCTTCCCCAGCGGCTTCATGTAGATGTTGAACAACATGGGGGACAGTAGAGAACCCTGTGGAACCCCACAACAACATGGTTGTGGGTTGAGACAGGTGTCCCCCAGTAACATCATCTGGGTACGACCCTCCAGAAAGGACCGGAGCCACTGCAAAACAGTGCCTCCCAGGCCCATTCCAGCGAGGCATCCCAGAAGGATACCGTGGTCAACAGTATCGAAGGCCGCTGAGTGGTCCAGCAGAACCAACAGGGACACACTCCCCCTGTCGAGCTCCCGGCGCAGATCAACAACTAAGGCGACCAAGGCGGTCGCGGTTCCAGACTCTGCCGGGTCCTGATAATCTGTGTCTTCCAAGAATACCTGGAGTTGTGAGGCCACCACACATTCCAAGACTTTGCCCAAAAAGGGGAGATTGGAAAAAGGCCGATAGTTGATGAATTGAGTGGGGTCCAGTGATGATTTCTTCAACAGCGATTTTATGATAGCTTGTTTTAAGCTCGCTGGAATGTTGCCTTCCTGAAGGGAGGCATTAACCACCACCTTCACCCACTCGGCCAATCCCCCTCTGGCCTCCTTTAGAAGCCAGGATGGGCAGGGGTCCAGGATGCATGTGGTTGGCCTCATTCCTCCAAGTATCTTGTCCACATCCTCAGGTTTCACAATTGAAATGAATCCATTAAAATCGGACAAGCAGATGCTCTCGTTACATCCTCAGAGACTGCCGTTAACATGGCGTCTAGATCAGAACGGATCAAAGCGACTTTGTCCATGAAGAACCGAGCAAATGCTTCGCAGCGGGCTGTCAAGTTGTCAGGGTTCCCATCCGGAACGGTGGGATTTAACAGACCTCTGACAACTCGAAACAGCCCTGCCGGACGGTTCTTTGCAGACGCAATATTGGCCGCAAAGAAAGATTTCTTTGCGGCCTTTATTGCCATGGCATATGCCCTTAGAAAGACCACAAGCCGTGTTCGATTTGGCTCGCTCGGGTCCGAACGCCATACGCTCTCTAGGCTCCTCTTCCTTCGCTTCATCGCTGCCAACTCCTCGTTGAACCAAGGAGATGGTTTAGCTCGGCTACTTGAGAGGGGCCGTTCCGGAGAAATTGTGTCTATTGCCCTATTTATTTATTTATTTATTTATTTATTTATTTATTTAAAACATTTCTACCCCGCCCTTCTCAACCCCTAGGGGGACTCAGGGCGGCTTACAATTGCCAATAATTCAATGCCGCATCATAAAATACAGAATACAGAATAATAAATATAACAATTAACATGAACATTAATAAATAAAGATTAAAACAGTATACTTACACTCTGATTAGCTATTGCCCGTCTGGTGGCTATTTAGCTAGCCATCTACTAATGATTATTTATTTATTTATTATTTATTTACTCCGCTTAACTTATCCAAATCCTCTTCCATGCCATAGTCAAACATTATCAATTGTCCTTTAACCTGATTGCCTGAAGGCCTGGTCCCACAGCCACGTTTTAACCTTTTTTCTAAAGGTGAGGAGGGATGACGATGACCTAATTTCCCCGGGGAGCAAATTCCACAGGCGGGGGGCCACCACCGAGAAGGCCCTGTCCCTCGTCCCCGCCAAGCGTGTTTGAGACAAAGGCGGGGCCGAGAGCAGGGCCTCCCCAGACGATCTTAAGCTCTGAGGTGGGACGTAGGAGATATGTTCAGACAGGTACGCTGGACCGGAGCCGTATAGGGTTTAATAGGTCAAGACCAGCACTTTGAATTGTGCTCAGAATTGGATCGGCAGCCCTAGCCATCTCCCCATTCCAGAGAGTGACCATATTAGGAAGAAAGTGAAGGATATTATATTATATATTATTATTATTATTATTATTATTATTATTATTATTACTAGAAAGGAAGGAAGGAAATGAAGGAGAGATATTATTTTTATTATTACATTATTATTAGGAAGGAAGGAAGGAAGGAAGGAAGGAAGGAAGGAAGGAAGGAGAGAAGGGCAATAAATGTATTATTATTGGATGGAAGTAAGGAAAAGATTAATACATCATTATTACTAAATGGAAGGAAGAAAGAGACTATTATATATTATTATATGATGTCTGTTGTTTGGTTTTATTGTTTTAATTCTCAAAATGCAATGTTTTTTAATTGTGCTATTTTTTATTCTGTTTTTGTTGGGCTTGGTCCCCATGTAAGCCAACCCGAGTCCCTTCAGGGAGATGGTGGCAGGATATAAAAATAAAGTTATTATTATTGTTATTGTTATTATTATTATTTTGTATTGTCGAAGGCTTTCATGGCCAGAATCACTGGGTTGTTGTAGGTTTTTTCGGGCTATATGGCCATGTTCTAGAGGCATTCTCTCCTAAAATGAGGCATTTTCTCCTAGAATGCCTCTAGAACATGGCCATATAGCCTGAAAAAACCTACAACAACTTATTATTATTATTATTATTATTATTATTATTATTATTAGGAAGAGAGTGGATATTATAATATTATTATAATATTGTTAATATTATTAGAAAGTGAATGATAGATTATTATTATATTATTAGGAAGGAAGTAGAAGAGGGATATTATAATATTACTAGCGGTCCCCTGCCACGCGGTGCTGTGGCCCAGTCTGATGATATGGAAAATAAATTAATTAGAAAGTACTGGTTTCTAATATATGTAATGTCTTTCTGCTTGTGGGTAAACAGTATTTCTTGATGTTTCTTTGACAGTGTTGATGTAGGGATTGTCTGGTTTGCCTACTCTGGAACATGCAACATATAATTGTCCATTTTTAGGAGTCCCTTTCAAATCTGTAATACTTTATCTGTGTGTGTGTGAATCATATATTTCTATCTATATCTATGGCTGGATGGCTCTCTCTCAGTAGGGCTTTGATTATGTTTTCTAGCCCTGGTGAAGGTAGTTGGACTGGATGGCCTTAAGTATTTTCTGTTGGTCATGGGGGTTCTGTGTGGGAAGTTTGCCCCAGTTCTGTCATTCGTGGGGTTCATTCAGAATGGTCTTTGATTGTAGGTGAACTATAAATCCCAGTAACTACAACTCCCAAATGCCAAGGTCTATTTCCCCCAAACTCCATCTGTGTTCATATTTGGGCATATGGAATATTTGTGCCAAGTTTGGTCCAGATCCATCATTGTTTGAGTCCACAGTGCTCTCTGGATGTAGGTGAACTACAACTCCCAAACTCAAGGTCAATGCCCACCAAACCCTTCCAGTATTTTCTGTTGGTCATGGGAGTTCTGTGTGCCAAGTTTGGTTCAATTCCATCGTTGGTGGAGTTCAGAATGCTCTTTGATTATAGGTAAACTATAAATCCCAGCAACTACAACTCCCAAATGACAAAATCATAATTTTTGAGTGATGGTCACTCCTTGTGTAGTGAGACATTTTGTTGCCAAATTTAGTGTGATTTCATTCATTGGTTCTTTTGTTTTTAAGGTACTCATTATGCACAGAGCATTTTTATATATATAGATTATTATTAGGAAGGAAGGAAGTGAAGGTGTGATATTATTATATTTATTATGATTATTATTAGGAAGGAAGGAGGGATATTATTATCATATTATATTATTCTTAGAGGGAAAAGATGATGCCGGCATGATAGAAGGTGTTTTAAGGAACTCCGATATCTCTGCTGTTTAGAATTTCCTTCTGTTTTGAGCTATTCTTCTGCAAATGGGGAACAAACAAAGAAAAAAAAAAACAACCCCAGACCAGGAGAAGCCCGGAGATGACAAGACCCCACAAGCCCACTAAACAACTCAAAATAGATGAATTATTCGGGGAGGAAACTGAGTATGCCAGACTTAAAGGCTCTGCTTACTGATAACAGCTTTTTAGCTTTGGATAATGAAAACACAAGCTTCGGTAACTCGACTGGTTATCACAAGAGAGTGTCCTTGGAATCATGTGGAGTAGATATGTTTGGGGAGAACTCACTAATTATGGAGATACAAAAAATGCTGAACAACAACAAGCATACTCTCCTGATTTTGTGATGAAACAATGTATTCTGACTTCCTACACTGTTGTGGGTTTAGAAAACCACAGCAGTTTGAAACTTTAGAAAAAAAAATACAAAACAACTTGAGCTCCTAAGCTTTCCGTTTTGATTGTTTCGTTCAAAAAATGCAGCTTGAAAAGATAGCCCAGCCCAAGCCAACAGCACAGAGCTCAGTCGTTCCTACTTAGGAGTTGCGAAAGGAAAATTGCAACAGGATTTTACAAGCAAGACAAATAATGTTGCAAATTGTTCAATGTACTGTTGAAGGCTTCCATGGCTGGAATCACTGGGTTGTTGTAAGTTTGCTGGGCTGTCTGGCCATGTTTCAGAAGCATTCTCTCCTGACGTTTCGCCTGCATCTATGACAGGCATCCGCAGAGGTTGTGAGGTCTGTTGGAAACTAGGCAAGTGAGGTTTATATATCTGTGGAAAAATGTCCAGGGTGGGAGAAAGAACTACTTCAACCGGAGAAGTCAGCCATAGAAGAGCACTTGATGAACCAACCTGGACACAGCATATTATTGAAGAACACAGAAATGCTGGACCACTCGAACAACTACTATGTCAGACTACTGACTACTATGTCAGACAGAACTGGGAAGCCTTGGCCCTTGACGCTCCAGCTGGAGGTCAGCTGTGACCAGCAGTGCTGCAGAATTTGAAGAGGCACGAATGGAGGGCGAAAGAGAAATGTGCCAAGCTAACCCTGACTGGGACTGCTTTCCACCTGGAAACCAATGCCCTCACTGCAGGAGAAGATGCAGATCAAGAATAGAGCTCCACAGTCACCTATGGACCCACCAGAACACTGATCCTGGAAGACTATCCTACTCAGCCAACGAAGGATCGCCTAAGTAAGTAAGTAAGCACTATGTCAGACTACACAGTGAAGCCACTGAAATCCACAAGCCTGTGGACAGTTTCAACAGAAAGGAGAAAACCATGAACAAAATCTGGCTACCATATTTTTAAAAAACTCTAAAATCATAACAGTAAATAAAGAACAACACTCAAAAATTGGGGAATTCCAGGCAAGAAACAATAGGGCCAGCTAATCACCCCCAACAAAGGCTTCCCCCAGGCAGTAAGAAGCTGCTAGGCCATTAAATGCTAATCAAGGTGGCCAATTGAACATTCACACTTAACTCAAACAGACCAGAGTTCTTTCTCCCACCCTGGACACTCCATAGATATGTATTGTCGAAGGCTTTCATGGTTGGAATCACTGGGTTGTTGTAGGATTTTTGGGCTATATGGCCATGTTCTAGAAGCATTCTCTCCTGACATTTCACCTGCATCTATGGCAAGCATTTTCAGAGGTTGAGAGCTCACAACCATTGAGGATGCTTACCATAGATGGAGGTGAAACGTCAGGAGAGAATGCTTCTAGAACATGGCCATATAGCCCCAAAAATCCTACAACAACCCGTTCCACAGATACATAAACCCAATTTTTCTAGTTTCCAACAGACCTCACAACCTCTGAGGGTGCCTGCCATAGTTACAGGCGAAACGTCAGGAGAGAATGCTTCTGGAACATGGCCAGACGGCCCGAAAAACTCACAACAACCCAATGTTGCAAACTGCTAACAACAGAATAAATAACGGCAGATGGGGATCACAAAGAGCCATCAGAACATCTTTGAGTCAACTTTTCCATATAGACCCCACAGCATTGATATGAGTGGCTCCCCCAAGTAGCTGCAGACAAGAGAATCCTGACATTCCAGCAACCCATGATGATACCAACTATGCTGATGAAGATGAGACTTTTCTTACATAACTTCCAAATAACTCCAACATGGGTTTTTCGAGACTTGAACAGCACCCCTCCAATAACTCCTTTACATGCCAGAGACCCCACAATTTCCAGGGAGACTTCTTGCAAGAACAGACTGCAATCCAGCCCAGCCAAAACCTCCAGTATTTCAACACAGCCTTATATCCCAGAATATCAAGGCATGAAATCCCACATTATTTGAATGTGGACTCAGATAACCCAGTTCAAAGCAGATATTGTGGGATTTTCCGCCTTGATTCTCCATCTTCATCGCTATGATACTTCACCTTGTTGATGGGAAGCTTCCCACCGGAGTGGAAATCATCTATCGGACAGATGGCAAGCTGTTTAACCTCAGCAGACCGAAAGCCAAAACCAAGGTTACAACAACAACATCTGTTATAGAACTCCAGTATGCTGATGACAATGTCATCTGTGCGCATTCAGAAGATCTACAAGCCACTCTAAACACCATCGCAGAAGCACACAAGAAGCTCAGCCTGTCATTGAACATCGAGAAAACCAAAGTGCTGTTCCAGTAGTCACCAACCAACCCCTTTCCAATGCCAGAGATACAGCTTAATGGTGTAACATTAGAAAATGTTGACCATTTCCGCTACCTTGGCAGCCACCTCTCCACCAAAGTCTACATTGACACTGAAATACAACACCGCCTGAGCTCTGCGAGTGCAGCATTTTTCCGAATGAAGCAGAGAGTGTTTAAGGACAAGGACATCCGTAGGGATACCAAGGTGCTTGTTTATAAAGCTATTGTCCTCCCAACCCTGCTATATGCCTGCGAGACATGGACAGTCTACAGATGTCACATGCAACTCCTGGAACGATTCCATCAGCGCTGCCTCCGGAAAATCCTGCAAATCTCTCGGGAAAACAGGTGGACAAATGTCAGCGTGCTGGAAGAAGCAAAGACCACCAGCATTGAAGTGATGGTCCTCTGCCATCAACTCTGCTGGACCGGCCATGTTGTCCGGATGCCCGACCACCGTCTCCCAAAGCAGTTGCTCTACTCCGAACTCAAGAACGGAAAACGGAATGTTGGAGGGCAGGAAAAGAGATTTAAAGATGGGCTTAAAGTTAACCTTAAAAACTGTGGCATAGACACTGAGAACTGGGAAGCCCTGGCCCTTGAGCGCTCCAGCTGGAAGTCAGCTGTGACCAGCAGTGCTGCAGAATTTGAAGAGGCACGAATGAAGGGCGAAAGAGAGAAACATGCCAAGAGGAAGGCGCGTCAAGCCAACCCCGACCGAGACCGCCTTCCACCTGGAAACCAATGCCCTCACTGCGGGAGAAGATACAGATCAAGAATAGGGCTCCACAGTCACCTACGGACCCACAAGAATACTGATCCTGGAAGACTATCCTACTCAGCCAACGAGGGATCGCCTAAGTAAGTAAGTACGTACTCTGGGATATAGTGCTGTGTGGAAGGGCCCACAGAAACAGCCTATAAGGACCTAAGTAGTTCAAACTGCAATGAACAATGTGACATTGCCTTTAAGTTGGACCACTTTATAAACAGGTTATCAACGAAGGACTTGGCTGAACTGTTGATGAACTTAGTACCCATCGAAGAGCCCTCTCATGCTAGGAGGCACCTGGAAGGAGGTCTTGTTGTCGATCTATTTGTGATGAATGAGGAAGAGATCACAGCCACATCTCCAATACAACTCTTAGAACCTAGGAGGGATAACAAAACACCCCCTCCACATAGACTGTCCTCTAATCCAAAAGTCCGAGCGCAAACCAAAGCCCTGGGTACTAATGTTGATCCAGGTTTGCTTGACAACTACATTTGTTATCCTGGAACATTATGGGGTGGCCAAATAAATTCCATGATGCAGACTTTGCAAGGAATTTGCAAAAATTTAGAATAATTTCCCTGCAAGAGATGTAGGCTGATGTGGTTTTTGATCATTCTCAGTTCCAGCTGTAAAAATAAGTTCTAAAGGTCGTGGCAGCGGTGGCCTCATTACACTTATTTCAGTGGAGCTGCAAGTCAACAGCCAACCCTTAGTACCAACCCTCAATGCGTACAGGCCCTTCTCATTAAGAGCATGCATTTCGGTGGTTTAATCTGTGTAAATGTTGATTTTCCACCTAGACTATCAAACACCAGAGGCCCTAATAATGTTTGGACTAGCCTATCGGAAACCTTTACCCTACTGGAAAATCAACACCACTCCACAAAGATCCTTCTGTATGGAGACTTCAATTGGGGCGAAATTGAAACAGGTGGAGGAGACAAATTTTGGACAAGATTGCCAAGTTAGATCTGTTGCTAAGGTTTCTCAAGACTCAGAGACAAATCAGGAGCTTTTAAGGGATTCTATCCCTCCATCATTTGCAGTGTCTTCACGGAACCCAGTTTGATAGAACACGGGGTGCCTATGTCACCAAGTGACATGGTTTGGGGAGGACTGACCCACGATTCTAGGAATTGTAGTTCACCGACATCGTCATGTATTTTTTAATGGGAGCATTCATGAAATCAGGCTATTTTTTTTTTAATAAATAGTATTACTAATTAAATTATCTAACACCCCAAAACAATGCCTTCTTCAAATTACCCAGGCACTGCCGGATACCCAAGCTATTTATTAATAATATTATATAATAATATATAATAATTAATAATATTATAATTATCAGGAAGGAAGTGGAGGATATTATTATTATTATTATTATTAGGAAAAAAGTGAAGGAGAGAAATTCTCCTTATATTATATTATTATTAGGAAGGAAGTGGATATTATTATATTATTAATATTATCAGGAAGTGAAAAATATTATATTATATTATCAGAAGGAATCGGAAGATATTGCTATTGTTATTATTATTAGGAAGGAAGTGGATATTATATTATTATATTATTTATATTATTAGGAAGGAAGTGAAGGTGGAATATTATTTTATATTATTATTAAAAGGAAGGAAAGTATAACAACATTAATAACAATGATTGTTATTATTATCATAATTGAAAGAAATGAAGGTGTTCAGAAAAAAAAGATGAATACAATTATTTATTGTTATTATTATTATTATTTTCCTGTTTACCTTTTGTAGACGTAACCCATAACGATGCCGACCCCGATGGCGATGATGATCACAACCATAATGACCCCCAAAACATAGCCTGAAAAAGGGGGGAAATTATTATTAGTAGAAATAAATAATAATAATAATAATAATAATAATAAATAAACAACTAAAATATGCAATGAAATACAGATAATAATAAAATAATGGAGCCCCTGGTAGCGCAGTGGGTTAAACCCTTGTGCTGGCAGGACTAAAGACCGACATGTCGGAGGTTTGAATCCAGGGACAGTGTGGATGAGCTCCTTCTGTCTGTTAGCTCCAGCTTCCCATAACAG
The DNA here is from genome assembly GCF_025583915.1 of Anolis sagrei ordinatus. Taxonomy (NCBI): domain Eukaryota; kingdom Metazoa; phylum Chordata; class Lepidosauria; order Squamata; family Anolidae; genus Anolis; species Anolis sagrei. The sequence continues at coordinate 61,094,409 of NW_026847771.1, forward strand.
TAATAAATATAAAATAATAGGAATAGGAATATAATAGGAATAATAGGAATAGGAATATAATAGGAATAATAGGAATAATAGGAATATAATAAATATAATAAACAACATTGAATAAATATATTGAAGATTATAATGTATATAAATAAAAATGTAATGTTAATTTGTGGAATTAACATACCTCAAAAACCACTGGACGAATTGACTCCAAATTCGGACACAATAGACCTATCAAGCCAACGAGTGATCATCACTCATAAAAACACTGAAAAATGCAGTGGAAGTGACTTTAAAAGCCCCCAAAAAGCAAAAAGACGCTACAGTGCATGCGCACGATGACTCCCCCTGGCAAACAAAACACACAATAGCATACCAGCACTCTCTTCCAGGCTACAGCTCCCAGTATCCCTTTGACCAGGCCCTTTAGGGGAGAAGGATACTCCAAATGCACTACTTCCAAGCTGCTAACTTGCTTCTCCTTGGATTTCTTTGAGAGCATCCCAATCCGTATATATTTCCTATTCCTGGACTGCAACTCCCAGCAATCCTCCAGATAGATAAGACTGATAGATTACATAGAGATAGATAGTAGGTAGATAGTTCAATCAGGAGGACTGCTGGGAGTTACAGTCCAAGAATAGGTATAGAAGGAAGAAAGGAGAGAGAAAAAAGGGAGGGGAAGGAAGGAAGGAAGGAAGGAAGGAAGGAAGGAAGGAAGGAAGGAAGGAAGGAAGGAAGGAAGGAAGGYAAGAGGGAGGGCYGGAAGGAGAGAAAGAGAGAGGGAAGGTTGGCCACAGCAACACGTGGCAGTAATATATATAACTAGCAGTCCCCTGCCACACATTGCTGTGGCCCAGTCTATGTATGTTTTGTGTGTGTATATATGTGTGTATGTGTATATATTTGTGTATATGTGTATATATGTGGTTTTGKGCATGCGTTGTAAAAAAAATTGCCTTGAAAGTATCTTCCGCTGTGTTTTCCAGTGTTTTTATGAGTGATGGTCACTTGTTGGCCTGATAGGTGTATTGTGTCAATTCGTCCAATGGTTTTTGAGTTACGTTAAACCCACAAATGAACATTACATTTTTATTTATATAGACTAGCTGTACCTGCCACGCGTTGCTGTGGCCAACCTTCGCTCCCTCTTTCTCTCCTTTCTTTCTRTCCTTCATTCCCTCCCTCTTTCCTTCCTTCCCTTTTTTTCTTTCCTTTCTTCTTCCTTCCTTCTCTACCTGTTTCTTTTCTCGCTTCCTTTGCTCTTTGGTTCTATCCTTCCTTGTCTCTTTCCTTCCTTCCTTCTCTCCCTCTTTCTCTCTTTTATTCCTTCTCTCCTTCCTTCCCTTTCACMTTTTATTTCCTTCTCTCCTTCCTTCCCTCCCTCTTTCTCCCTCCCTCTTTCTTTCCTTCTTTCCCTCTTTCTCCCACCTCTCCTTCCTTCCTTCCCCCGTTCTGTGTACGTGTTTTGTGTGTGCATATATGTGTGTATACATTTCTGTATATATTTGTGTATATTTGAAGACTGTTCGGAAGCTTCAAATGGTCCAATAGGCGGCAGCCAGGTTGTTAACAGGAGCAGCACTCAGGGAGCACACAACTCCTCTGTTGTGTCAGCTCCAATGGCTGCCAGTTTGCTACCGAGCACAATTCAAAGTGCTAGCTTTAGCCTATGAAGCCCTAAATGGTTCTGGCCCAGCTTATCTGTCTGAACATTATCTTTCCTTATGAACCATCTAGGAATCTAAGATCTTCTGGGGAGGCCCTGCTCTCAGTCCCGCCTTCTTCAGAGATTTGGTTGGCGGGGACGAGAGAGAGGGCCTTCTCAGCGGTGGCCCCTCAGCTGTGGAACGCTCTCCCTAGGGACATTCGATTGGCCCCCACTCTCTTAACATTTCCCAAAAAGTCAAAACCTGGCTTTTTGAGCAGGCTTTCTCAAATGCAGTGTACCGGACAAACCCTGATCTCGGAACGACTGGACAATGCAATTGGATAATGATTTTGGTAATGAGACGTAGAGGCTCTATGTTTTTATGGGTTTTATCATTTACTGAATTTTATTATGTTAAATGTTTTAACTGTTTTTATGTTATTGTGGGCGTCAAATTGTGCCGTCTTGTAAACTGCCCTGAGTCGCCCTCGGGCTGAGAACGGCGGTACATAAATATAGTAAATAAATAAATAAAAGTTTGTGTATATATGTGTGTTTGTGCACATATGTGGTTTTGCGCATGCGTTGGAATGTATTTTTTTTGTTTTTTGGCTTTTAAGTCTCTTCTGCTGTAGTTTTCAATGTTTTTATGAGTGATGGTCACTCGTTGGCCTGACAGATGTCTTGTGTCCAAATTTGGTGTCAATTTGCCCAGTGGTTTTTGTGTTATGTTAATTACATTACATTTTTATTTATATACTAGCTGTCCCCTGCCACGCGTTGCTGTGGCCCAGTCTGTTGATCTGGAAAATAAAGTAATGAAAAAGTGTTGGTTTCTAATATATGTAATTTCTTTATGCTTGTGGTAAACAGTATTTCTTGCTGTTTCTTTGCCGGTGTTGATGTGGAGAGTGTCTGGTTTGACCACACTGGAACATGCCACATATCATTGTCCTTCTTTAAGGGTCCCTTTCAAATCTATGATACTATATCTGTGTGTATGTGAATCATATCATTAGGTCATCGTCATCCCTCCTCACCTTTAGAAAAAAGGTTAAAACGTGGCTGTGGGACCAGGCCTTCAGGCAATCAGGTTAAAGGACAATTGATAATGTTTGACTATGGCATGGAAGAGGATTTGGATAAGTTAAGCGGAGTAATCATTAGTAGATGGCTAGCTAAACAGCCACCAGATGGGCAATAGCTAATCAGAGTGTAAGTATACTGTTTTAATCTTTATTTATTAATGTTCATGTTTAATTGTTATATTTGTTATTCTGTGTTTTATAATGCGGCACTGAATTATTGCCAATTGTAAGCCGCCCTGAGTCCCCCCAGGGGTTGAGAAGGGTGGGGTAAAAATGTTCGAAATAAATAAATAAATAAAATATCTATCTATATCTATGGCTGGATGGCTCTTTGTCAGGAGGGCTTTGATTACGTTTTCTTGCCCTGGTGAAAAGAGTTGGACTGGATGGCCTTAAGTATTTTCTGTTGGTCATGGGGGTTCTGTGTGGGAAGTTTGCTCCAATTCTGTTGTTTGTGGGGTTCAGAATGCTCTTTGATTGTAGGTGAACTGTGAATCCCAGTGACTATAACTCCCAAATGTCAAGGTCTATTTTCCATCTATGTTCATATTTGGGCATATGGAATATTTGTGCCAAGTGTGGTCCAGATCCATCATTGGATGGACCCTCCCAAAAGATCTTAGACAGGCCCCTACATTGGCAGTCTTTAGAAAGAACTTGAAGACTTGGCTGTTCCGATGTGCCTTTCCAGAATAGGAAATCTCCATTAACAAATCCTCGAAGCACTTTAGTAGAACTAAGATGATTGCACACCGCACACTGCACTTGCCCTATAATCCTCGTATACCTCCTGCCACTTCAGCACTTTTAATCTTGTACCCACTACTCTGGCCCGGCCCAGTTTTATTGTGTTTTGATATGTTGTTCATTGCATGTCGTTAATATTGCTTTAACTGTTTTTAATTTTGCTTTTGGTGTTATATTGTTTATGTTGTGTTTTGTGGCCTTGGCCTTTGTAAGCCGCATCGAGTCCTTCGGGAGATGCTAGCGGGGTACAAATAAAGTTAATAAAAATAATAATAATATTGTTTGAGTCCACAGTGCTCTCTGGATGTAGGTGAACTACAACTCCCAACTCAAGGTCAATGCCCACCAAACCTTTCTAGTGTCTTCTGTTGGTCATGTGTCCAGTGTGCCAAGTTTGGTTCAATTCCATCATTGGTGGAGTTCAGAATGCTTCTTCATGGTAGGTGAACTATAAATCCCAGCAACTACAACTCCCAAATGACAAACTCAATTTTTGAGTGATGGTCACTCCTTGGGTTAGTAGGTGTCTTGTGTCCAAATTTGGTGACAATTCGCCCAGTGGTTTTTGAGTTATGTTAATCCCAAAACGAACATTACATTTTTATTTATATAGATACATATAATGAATATAATGGGGGAGGGGAGGTGGGCTTCCTGTTGGCTCACCGATGACACCGAGGTCCTTCTTCTGCATCTTCCTATCGGCCATCTTGCCACCCCCGGGGCCCCTCCCCACGACCGGCTCCACGGCGGCCGCTTCGCTCCGGGAAGGCGGGAGGCTCTCCAGGGCCGGGCCAAAGGCCTCTGGCGACTCTGAGGGGGAGGGCACCTTCACCCCTGTGGCCGTGGACGACTCTACACAACAACAATAAAAACAACAACAACAATGTAAGGCAGTGTTTCTCAACCTGGGGTCGGGACCCCTGGAGGGGTTGCCAGGAGGTGCCAGAGGGGTCACCAAAGACCATCAGAAAACACAGTATTTTCTATTGGTTATGGGGGTTCTGTGTGGGAAGTTTGGCCCAATTCTATCATTTGTGGGGTTCAGAATGCTTTTTGATTGAAGGTGAACTATAAATCCCAGCAACTACAACTCCCAAATTTCAAGGCCTATTATCCCCAAACTCCACCAGTGTTCACATTTAGCATACTGAGTATTCGTGCCAAGTTTGGTCCAGATATATTGCTCTCTGTAGGTGAACTACAACTCCCAAACTCAAGGTCAATGCCCACCAAACCCTTCCAGTGTTTTCTGTGGGTCGTGGGCATTCTGTGTGCCAAGTTTGGTTCAATTCCATTGTTGGTGGAGTTCAGAATACTCTTTGATTGTAGGTGAACCATAAATCCCAACAACTACAACTCCCAAATTATGTTTCATAACAGGAGCAACATTATAGTTGTTGTTCATTCGTTCAGTCATTTCCGACTCTTCGTGACCTCATGGACCAGTCCACGCCAGAGCTCCCTGTTGGCCGTCACCACCCCCAGCTCCTTCAAGGTCAGTCCAGTCACTTCAAGGATGCCATCCATCCATCTTGTCCTTGGTCGGCCCCTCTTCCTTTTGCCTTCCACTTTCCCCAGCATAATTGTCTTCTCTAGGCTTTGCTGTCTCCTCATGATGTGGCCAAAGTACTTCAACTTTGTCTCTAGTATCCTTCCCTCCAATGAGCAGTCGGGCTTTATTTCCTGGAGGATGGACTGGTTGGATTTTCTCGCAGTCCAAGGCACTCTCAGAACTTTCCTCCAGCACCACAGCTCAAAAGCATCTATCTTCCTTCGCTCAGCCTTCCCTAAGGTCCAGCTCTCACATCCGTAGGTTACTACAGGGAATACCATGGCTTTGACTAGGCGGATCTTTGTTGCCAGTGTGATGTCTCTACTCTTTACTATTTTATCGAGATTGGACATTGCTCTCCTCCCAAGAAGTAAGCGTCTTCTGATTTCCTGGCCACAGTCTGCATCTGCAGTAATCTTTGCACCTAGAAATACAAAGTCTGTCACGGCCTCCACATTTTCTCCCTCTATTTTCCAGTTGTCAATCATTCTTGTTGCCATAATCTTGGGTTTTTTTATGTTTAGCTGCAACCCGGCTTTTGCGCTTTCTTCTTTCACCTTGATTAGAAGGCTCCTCAGCTCCTCCTCGCTTTCGGCCATCAGAGTGGTGTCATCTGCATATCTGAGGTTGTTAATGTTTCTTCCAGCAATTTTCACCCCAGCTTTGCATTCATGCAGCCCCGCACATCGCATGATGTGTTCTGCATACAAGTTAAAAAGGTTGGGTGAGAGTATGCAGCCTTGCCGTACGCCTTTCCCAATCTTGAACCAGTCTGTTGTTCCGTGGTCAGTTCTTACTGTTGCTACTTGTCCTTGTACAGATTCCTCAGGAGAGAGACAAGGTGGCTTGGTATGCCCATCCCACCAAGGACTTGCCACAGTTTATTATGATCCACACAGTCAAAGGCTTTAGAGTAGTCAATAAAACAGAAATAGATGTTTTTCTGAAACTCCCTGCCTTTCTCCATTATCCAGTGGATATTGACAATTTGGTCTCTCGTTCCTCTGCCTTTTCTAAACAACATTATAGTTATGAAGTAGCAAAAGAATGTTATGGTTGGGGACCCGGCATTGCCCGGGTTATTAGAGAAAGTGGGTAATGGCGGTTCTGTATGCCAAGTTTGGTCTTTATTGGTCTTTGGATAACGGCTGCATTATTTTCAGGAAGTGAGTGAAGGTACTTGAAGTCCCATCATCCATGGCCCATCCTCCTACAAACAGCAGCAGGATATAGAGTGGGTCATGGGGGCTCTGTGTGCCAAGTTTGGTCTTTATCAGTCATTAGATGAGAGTGGCAGTGGTGTCAGTAAGTGAGTGAAGGTACTGCAAGTCCCATCATCCAAAGTCCATCCCCTTTCAAACTGCAGCAGGATGTAGAGTGGATCATGGGGGCTCTGTGTGCCAAGTGTGGTCTTGATTGGTCATTAGAAGAGGGTTGCAGGAATCTTCGGAAGGGAGTGGAGGTACTTGTAGTCCCATCATCCATGGTCTGTCCTCCTCCAAACTGCACCAGGATGTAGAGTGGGTCATTGGAGCTCCATGTGCCAAGTGTAGTCTTGATTAGTCATTGGCGAGGGTCTCAGTGGTCTCAGGAAGTGAGCAAAGGTACTGCAAGTCCCATCATCCATCTCCAAAGTTTTCCAAACAACACCAGGACGTAAAGTGGGTCATGAGAGGTCTATGTGGCAAGTTTGGTCTTGATCCGTCATTGGATGAGGTTTGCAGAGGTGAGGAACTATCTTAAGGGGTGGTGACATTAGGAAGGTGGAGAAACACTGACATAACGAATGTGGTACTGAGAGTGAGGCTGTCCAGGGCAAGAGCAGATGGGCGTGACTTCATCGGAGACAGGTGGGCAGCCAGCCAATCGGGAGCGAGGGGGCGTGGCTTGTCCCCAATCCTCGCGCCCCTCAGCGGAGCATGCGCCGTCGGGGCCTGCAAGAGGCCTAACCTGAGGCAAGACAGGCCCGCTGGACGCTTACCTTCCTCGGCAGCCGAGCTGAGCGCGAGCAGCCACAACGCCAACACCGCCTCCGCTGGAAACATGGCCGACGCCGCTGCCTTCCGACCTTCCTTCCTTCCCACACGCGGCAGTTGTTGTTTTCCTCCTCAGGACCAAGCCCCGCCCATGGTGACGTAGCCACGCAGGACACGCCCCCGCTGCTGTAGCCACGCAGGGCACGCTGCCTCTGAAACTTGAGAAGTCCAAGCCCCTGTTGTTTGTGCCCAAGCCCCGCCCCGCAATGACGTAGTCGGCCACGCCTCCTCCCAAGCGTTCCTGTTGATGATTGGCCCCTCACGCCCAAGCACCGCCCACAGCGACTAGCTCTTCCATAACTAAGACTATTTCGTTTTTAATCATATTTAATAATAATAATAAATATTGGAATATATCTATATAAATAAAAATGTAATGTTCGTTTGTGATATCATCAGAACTCAAAAACCACTGGGAGAATTGACACCAAAGTTGGACACAAGGCACCTAACAGTCCAATGTATGTCCTTCACTCAAAAAAATTGATTTTGTCATTTGGGAGTTGTAGTTGCTGGGATTTATAGTTTACCTACAATCAAAGAGCATTCTGAACCCCACCAACGATGGACTCGAACCAAACTTGGCACACAGTTCTCCCATAACCAACAGAAAATACTGGAAGCGTTTGGTGGGCAGTGTCCTTTGGTTTTGGAGTTGTAGTTCACCTACATCCAGAGAGCACTGTGCACTCAAACAATGATGGATCTGGACCAAACTCTACAAACATACTCAATATGCCCAAATGTGAACACTGATAGAGATGGGGGAAAACAGAATCTTGACATTCGGGAGTTGTAGTTGCTGAGATTTGTAGTTCACCTACAATCACAGAGCATTCTGAATTCCACCAATGATGGAATTGGGCCAAACTTAGCACACAGGGCTCCCATGACCAACAGAAAAAACTGGAAGGGTTCGGTGGACATTAACCTTGAGTTTGGGAATTGTAGTTCACCTACATCCAGAGAGCACTGTGGACTCAAACAATGATGGATCTCGACTAAACTTGGCACGGATATTCCATATGCCCAAATATGAACACAGATGGAGTTTAAGGGAAATAGACCTTGACATTTGGGATTTGTACTTACTGGGATTTATAGTTCACCTACAATCAAAGAGCATTTTGAACTCCACCAATGATGGAATTGAACCAAACATGGCATACAGGACTTCCATGACCAACAGAACACACTGGAAGGGTTTGGTGGGCATTGACCTTGAGTTTGGGAGTTGTAGTTCACCTATATCCAGAGATCACTGTGGACTTAAACAATGATGGATCGGGACCAATCTTGGCACGAATACCCAGTATGCCCAAATATGAACACAGATGGAGTTTGGAGGAAATAGACCTTGACATTTGGGAGTTGTTGTTACTGGGATTTATAGTTCACTACAATTAAAGAGCATCCTGAAACCCAGAAACGACAGAAATGGGGCAAATTTCCACACAGAACCCCCATGACCAACAGAAAATACTGAAGGCCATCCAGTCCAACTCTCTTCACCAGGACAAGAAAATCTAATCAAAGCCCTCCTGACAAAGAGCCATCCAGCCATAAATATAGATAGATATGATTCTCTCTCACACACACAGATATAGTATCATAGATTTGAAAGAGACCCTTAAAGAAGGACTATGATATGTTGCATATTCCAGAGTAGGCAAACCAGACACTCTCCACATCAACACTGACAAAGAAACAACAAGAAATACTGTTTACCCACAAGCATAAAGGAATTACATATATTAGAAACCAACACTTTCTCATTACTTTATTTTCCAGATCACCAGACTGGGCCACAGCAACGTGTGGCAGGGGACAGCTAGTCTATATATATATATATATATATATATATATATATATATATATATAATATATTGGAATATGATTATAATAATAACAAAATTAAATATAAATTTAGCAATAATAAAATTTAAATATATTAAATAAAAATTCCATCTAATCTTATTATAGATATATAATCTATAATATAAATTAAACACAATATAATAATAATTATTTCATTCATTATTTCATGTATCTAATAATTAATTCAATGAAATGTTGGGGACATTTAGTCTTAGGGACATTTATTCGGATATTAATAATTATATTAGTAGGTAAAGGTAAAGGTTTTCCCCTGACATTTAAGTCCAGGAGTTGGTGCTTATCTCCATTTCTAAGCCAAAGAGCCGGCGTTGTCCATAAACACCTCAAAGGTCATATGGCCAGCATGACTGCATGGAGCGCCATTACCTTCCCGTTGGAACAGTGCCTGTTGACCTACTCACATTTGCTAGGTTGGCAGAACCTCGGGCTAACAGCGAGAGCCTCAGCTTATTATATTAATAATATTAATTATTATTAATTAATCAATTTATATTAGTATTATTATATCAATAATACTAAATATTTAGTATTATTAATATAATTAATAATTATATTAATAATACTAAATATAACAATAAATGTTAATAATAATTTTAAAAATTAAATTAACTTCGATAACAAAATTTAAATCTAACCATAATATTAAATGAAATTTAAATGCCATCTGAATAATAATAATAATATTACTAATCATTTTTTCCATGTTAGGAGCGACTTGAGAAACCGCAAGTTGCTTCTGTTGTGAGAGAATTGGCTGTCTGCAAGGACGTTGCCCAGGGAACGCCTGGAAGTTTTTCTTGATGTTTTACCATCCTTGTGGGAGGTTTCTCTCATGTCCTGACAGTCACAACGTCGAGTTGGCGACATGCGAGTGCGGAGAAGAGCAAACCACAAACCTCTGGATTGAAAGCTCCGAGTTGTCGGTCTTTTTTTTTTTTTAATTTATTTATTAGAATTTTCCGACACAAATATAATACCATCACATCCGCTCATTGTTAGAAATTCAGTTACTAAATTACATTCTGGAAACATATCACATACCATATAACACATATCACATTATAATTACCTAGTGCTCTTATCTGTCTCCCCTTCACCTTACCCTTGTGTCTTACGATTTTACACCCCTCCTCCCCCCTCCCCCACCCTTCAGGGAACAGTAAATACCTTTATTCAGAACTTAATTTAAGTGAACAATTGTATAGAGAGAATGGTTTAGCACCTTGTATCTTTCATTTCCTTCCACTTTTTCTATCAGTCTTTCCCATTTCTGCATCCAAGTTTTCTTAAGTCGGCTTGTTGAGTATTTGCTTCTTTTTTCGTAGATGTACTCGTGGAGCATATATTCTGCTAAATACTCATACCATTTTTTAACCTCCCATTTTCTATAATCTTTCCACCCCAACGCTACAGTTGCTTGGGCAGCTAATATCATGTATTTTATAATTTCCTCCCAATCTTTGCAATTATCTTTTTTGTCTAATTTCTTTGTAAAAAGTTCTATTTTATTCAAGGCCAGTTTATAACCTATTATTTCTTCCATTTCATTCATTACCTTTCTATAGAACTCTTGCACTCTATCACATTCCCACCACATGTGGGAATAAGAGCCAATTTTCCCACATCCATGCCAACAAAGTTTTGTGGTGTTTTTTGTCATCTGGGCTATTTTAATTGGGGTTCTGTACCATCTAGTCAATAATTTCCTTTGCGTTTCTCTGATCTTTATATGCTTAAGACTTTTAATTGAGTCAATCCAATTTTCTATTTCTAAAACTTTATTATTTAAATCTTCTTTCCATATTTCTATCAAGGCTTGTTTCAAGTTATATTGTATTCCAATTAATTTCTTATAAATAAACCCCATCAGCCCTTTCTCCTTTTCTATTTTCCATTTTAGGATTTGGTCTAGGGCTGTTTCAGGGCCTTCTTTTTTCTTCTCTTTAATGATCCTTTGTTTTAATCCATTCCAAAGAAGCCAATTACCTTGACCGCATTTACCCTTTATTGTCTCCCAATCCTTAATTGTCCCATCTGAGTTCAAGAGGTCTTTTATCAGATTCATTCCATTCTGTTTCAACTTTGTTATAACCTTACCAAATGTCTATTCTTTTCTATTGTCTAGAAACCCTATTGGGAGTATATCTACCCTATTAATTTGTAGTTTGTTTTGCCATTTTTTCCAACATTCCAAAGATGAGATCAATGGTCCCCCTTTAGTTTCTGTTAAGATTTTTTTATCAACCCGTCCTTTTAAACATAAACAGTAGTTCCATCCATTTATTGCTTTTTCAATTCTAGCCCATCTTCTTGAATCATCAAAATCTAGTTCTATCAGTCTTATTAATTGGCAGGCGTCGAAATAATTCTGTAAATTAGGGGCACCCCATCCTCCATTCTCTTCTAAGGAATAAAATACTGATTTGGGAATACGATTTTTATTTGTTCCTTCTATCCAATTTTTAATCGAAGAATCCCATTTTTGAATAATTTTGATGGGGATACTACATGGGAGTGCTTGGAACAGGAATAAAAATTTGGGGAGAATCACCATTTTAACCATTTTAATTTTGCTTGATATATCCCAATTTTGTTTTTTCCAACTACCCATCTGTTTGTTTATTTTTTTCCATAAGCTATTATAATTAGATTGGATTATATTGTTAAGGTTTTTGTCGTAGATGGAAAAAGGCCTGTTTGCTGGCAGCAGCGACCTGAGCTTCCATTGTCAGCTGTGAATCCAGGATGACACCTAAGCTCTTAACAGTGGTCGATGGAGATAGGGCGGCACCATCGAAGGTGGGTAATGGAGGAGTCAGACCTGCCGGGAGGCCATGCCAGAGAATCTCAGTCTTCGCCGGGTTCACCTTCAGTCTGCTAGCACGTAGCCAGTTTGACAGAGCTTCCAGACATAGGATGAAATTGTCTGGAATTGACGTTGCTCCAGGCTCCAGGTGCAGAAGGAGTTGGGTACCGTCTGCATATTGGTAGCAGTCCAGGCCGAAACTCCGAGCCAAACTAGCAAGGGGTATAAGAAGTACTGTTTGACTATCAAGCAAAAAGTGGGCGCTAGAAATAATGTCAAACAAAAGCTGACTGGCACAACCTGGGGATCACAACCAGACACAGTGAAGACATCTGCCCTGGCACTTGGCTACTCTGCTGCATACGCATGCCCAGTGTGGAAGACATCTCACCATGTTAAAACAGTGAATGTGGCTCTTAATGAGACACACTGCATTATCACGGGGTGTCTGCGCCCTACACCACTGGAGAAATTGTACTGTTTAGCCGGTATTGCACCACCTGACATCTGCCGGGAACTAGCAGCTAACAATGACAGAGCCGAGGCAGTGACATCCCCGACCCATTCTCTGTTTGGATATCAGCCAGCATGCCAATGCCTTAAATCAAGAAACAGCTTCCTAAGATCTACAGAAATACTCACAGGAACACCTCAGCAAGCTAGAGTCCAAAAGTGGCAGGCTAAAACCCAGCGCCTCAATGGCTGATACTGGATGAAGACTGGGCACACAGAATAGGCTGCGCTCTGGCATCACGATATGCAGAGCCAACCTTAAGAAATGGAGCCACAAAGTGGGGAGAAGAGCAAACCACAGACCACTTACTACAATGCAACCTGAGCCCTGCCACATGCACAATGGAGGACCTCTTATAGCAACACTAGAGGCAGTCCAAGTGGCCAGCTACTGGTCAAAGGAAATCTAGCATAATGCCAAGTTTTTAAACTTTGTATGTTTTTTGTTCACTCCTGATACAATAAATAAATAACATAAATATTAACGGAATAAATAATAATGAAATAAAAATATATAAATGAATAAATGATAATACAATAAAACATAAATTAAACAAATAAAAATATATAATAATTGAAAATAATATTAAATTAACTTTAATAAGAAAATTGAAATACAATTATAATAATATTAAATAAAATGTAATGGCCACTGAAACTGAAATAATAATTTCAAATGTTATTACATTACCTTTACTAATAACAAGGGATGAATAATAATCAAATAAAAATATATATATTATTTTAAAATTAAAACATAATAGTAATAATGTTAAAGGTATAGTAAGAATCAAAGAAAATATATTATTTTTTAAAAAAATTAAAAGACCACAGAAAGCAGTACAAAAGTAATACTCTATAAACGCCTTTAATTGAAAACTCCGAAAACCATTTTTATATATATATACATTTTTGTCAAGAAATAAACGAAAACAAAAAACCTTAACAAATAACCAGAAATATATTCCAACTCGAGTGCGTTTTAATATATATATATATATATAATATAAAAGAAATATTTAATCATTTGCTTCTATTAAATCCCATTAAAAAGAAAGAAAAACAATCAACTATTTATTAATTATTATACATCTAAGAATCAAATTCTTTTCAGTAGCAAATCATTACTATTAGAAAAGAGGCGCTAAGAAAGAAAAAAACCATAAAATATAATAGCAATAATTCATAGAAGTTAATTAATATTAATTACTATTAATTAATATCAATTAATTGATATATTAATTGATATTAATTAGTATTAATTAATATCATTTAATTAATAAGAAGGAATATTTCCTCATTAATTAGCGACTGAAATTCAGGTATATAAAATCAATGTTAATTTTCATTTGTTCATTTAGTCCTTCTGTTTTTGAAATTGAAGATATATATATATATATATATATATATATATATATATATATATATATATGAATGGCCAATTTAAATTTGTTAAATAATCCCAAAATGAACATTATTTCATTCTTTTATTACTATTATTTAATTTCGTTTCCTTTTTTCTATTCCTTCCATTCTATTACTATTGTTCTATTATTTCAGTATTTTTTCCTCGCCTGTCAATCAAACTGATTCTACCCTCAAAGGGTAGAGGCAACAAAGGGGCGGGGCCTAAAGTGTGTGTGTTTGTGTGCGTGTATATGTATTCACCAATTTTTTTGTGTGTAATAACAATACTATTTTGTGATTATTTTTACTCTTCCCTGAACATATGTATTTATTAAGAACAATAATAATAATTCCATGAAATAACATCACGGAATAATAATAATAATAATAATAATAATTTTGGGGATTATTTTCTTGTGTCCACTCTGCCCTGTATTTATTATTATTATTATTATTATTATTACTACTGTTTTGAAGGAATTATTTTTTAAATTATTATTATTATTATTATTGTGTATTTTTGGGATTGTTTCCTTGTGTTCACTCTGCCCTGTACAAATGTATTTATTTATAGTAATAATAATAATTCCATGAAATAAAGTTAGGGAATAATAATAATAATAATAATTGGGGGGATTATTTCCTTGCTCTGTCTTGAACATATTCTTCTTCTTCTTTTTCTTCTTCTTATTATGCATTTTTGGGATCATTTCCTTGTCTCCGCCTTGCCCTGAACATATTAATTGATTATTATTATTATTATTATTATTATTATTATTATTATTATTATTATTATTTTAATGCATTTTTGGGATCATTTCCTTGCTTCTGCTCTGCCCTGAAGGTTGGTATTATCATTCCCAGAATAGAAAATTGTTTATTTATTAATACTAAAAAAAATAGGAAGACGAGGGTCACTTCCTGTCTGGGACAAGAGGCGGGGCCTGCTGCAAGGGGTCGGCTTCCGGGTCGACGAGGGAGGAGGCGAAGGCGGACTGGACGATCTGGAAGCCAAAGGACTCGAGGAGGGACATGTTCTGCTGCGGGGAGAATGGCGATGCCCCCAGGTCAGCCAGGGTCGCGACCCCTGACCCTGGTGGCCGAGGGGGGTGAGCCTTGGCCAGGTGCTTCCCCAGGAATGCCTTCGAGCGGAAGACACCTCCACATTCCGCACATGGGAAGCGCCGCTCGGTCACCTCCAGCGCTTCCGGATCGGGGGTCGCCTTCAGCTCATCCGGGAGGTCGCCGTAGGGGTCGGGGCCCTCAATCGGGTCCAAAGGGGAGCATTTCGGGCCTTGCAGGAGAGAAGGAGGAAGAGCACAACGTCATATAGGTAATATATAATCTATAGATTGTAATATATGTATTACTTCCTTAATTATATATATATATATATATATATATATATATATATATATATAATATTACATATATTATATATGTAATATAATATATATTATATATATAAGTAACATACAATATAGTATTCCATAATCAAATTACTTCACCCTGGCGGTGAAGTAATATATAATATTTCATCAATTAATACTGATATATAATAAAGTAACATATATATAATATAATGAAGTAGTATATAATATAAAATTTAATAAAGAAATACTGATATATATATGAATGTATAATAATAAAGATAATATATAATAGTTATATAATAAAGTAATACTGATATATATATATATGAGAATGTATAATACATAATGATAATATATAATTGTTATATAATAAAGTAATACTGATATATATATATATATGAATGTATAATAGTAATAATATATAATTGTTATATAATAAAATAATACTGATATATATATATATGAATGTATAATACATAATGATAATATGTAATTGTTATATAATAAAATAATACTGATATATATATATATATGAATGTATAATACATAATGATAATATGTAATTGTTATATAATAAAGTAATGCTGATATATATATATATATATATATATATATAATACATAATAATATATAATTGTTATATAATAAAGTAATACTTGGTATATAATCAAGTAATAGCTCCCTCCCTCCCTCCCTCTCTCTCTCTCTCTCTCTCTATATATATAATAAAAGTGAAAATATGTATGTGTGCATGTGGCAGGGGTGTCTACTTACACAGACAAGCTTCTACAAACAGCTATAGCTCCCACTACTCTGGAGACACCTACACTACGGCCCTCCCTCCACTGATATTGTAGGTTATAGTGAGCGCCGTAAACATGTCCAAGAGCCCTGCCAATGTCCTCCACAAACATCATACTGCCCACCACCCAAGTGAAGGCTTTCAGATAGGGACCATAGAGTTGATGTGTTTCCTCCACCACAGACATCCCACTGTTTCTGACTCTCTCCATTGCTGTGGAATTTGCATGATCCTGCCCACTGCCTCTCCTTTAACCCTTTCCTAGGAATTGATCAGCAACAGAACATACTAGAGAGGTTTGGGGAGAATTCACCATGATTTATAGGAGTTGTAGGTACTGGGATGTATAGTTCGCCGGCAATCTAAGAACACTGAACTCCACCAACGATGGATCTGGAACTCACTTGGCACACACAGAACCTCCATGACGAACAAAACATACTCGAGGCCTTTGGAGGGATTTAGAGGAGTTGTAGTTCAGCTACACCCAGAGTGCACTATGAACGCAAACAATGATGGATCTGGACATTTTGGAGTTGTAGGTACTGGGATTTATAGTTCAGCTGCAATCAATGAGCCCTCTGAACTCCACTGATGTTGGACGTGGACCAAACTTGGCACACAGAGCATCCATGACCAGCAAAAAATACTGGAGGTCTTCGGGGGAAATTCCTCTTGCTTTGGGGGAGTTGTAGTTCACCTACATCCAGAAAGCACTGTGTACCCAAACATCGATGGATCTGGACCAAACTTGGCACACATACCCGATATGCTGAAATTTGATAACTGGAGGGGAGGGGTTTGGGGGGAACTAACCTTCCTTTCTGGGAATTGTAGTTCACTCACAATCAGAGAAACAGTGATCTCTGCTGATGACAAACCTGGACCAAACTTGGCACACAGAACCCCCATGACTAACTCAACTTACTAGAGGGGTTCATAGTGCACTCTGGATGTAGGTGAACTACAACTCCTCTAAATCCCTCCAAAGGCCTCGAGTATGTTTTGTTCGTCATGGAGGTTCTGTGTGTGCCAAGTGACTTCCAGATCCATCGTTAGTGGAGTTCGGAGTGCCATAGTGGGAGTTGTAGTTTATCCTAAAGCCAGAGAGCACACTGAACCCCATCTAAGATGCATCTAGCAAATCTGCCCAACGTAAGAAACTTTAAGTACTGATGGAGCTTCTTGGGGTGAACCTGGTGTGATGTGAGTTGTAGTTCACATCACGTCGGGTTCACCCCAAGATGGGGAGATGGTAGCGGGGTATAAATAAAGTATCATTATATTATTGTCCACACCAACAGACAAAAACAAAAATTCCACAAACGCCAAAAGCAACAGCCGAAACCAGAACTGGATACATCACGGACCATCATCAACCTGACAGACAGACAACTCTCTGAAGACCAAGTATCCATACTAGCGAAAGGAGGAAACTTTGCTGTAACCGCCACCAGGATCCCAGTAGAAAACATCATTGCCAATGTTGAATCAGCAATTTATCGCCTCCCCGAGGAGGAAGCAGAAGAAGTACGAGCAGAAACAGCAAGGATCCTGAAAAAGGCAAAACTTCCCTCCAGTAACATTACTAGGAAGGAAAGACAAGCCATCAGAGAACTGAATTCAGATCCGGATATCCTCGTTATGCCAGCAGACAAGGGGAATGCCACAGTTATCATGCATACAGAACAATACAAGGAGAAGATCAGAAAACTCCTGGACCCTACTATATACAAAAAACTCAAGCAAGACCCAACTGCCAAAATAACCAAGAAAACCAACACCCTGATTAAGAACTCCTCCATAAACTTTGACATACGACAACAGCTATGTAAATCGGAAGCCCATCCACCCAGGCTTTATGGACTCCCAAAAATCCATAAGGACTCCACCCCACTCAGACCCATCGTGAGTGCCATTGGATCCCCCACGTACGACTTAGCAAAATTTCTTCCTGCACAGTTACAAAGCCATATTGGGCTCACTACAGACACTACATCAAGGACTCAGCCCACTTCATAGAAAAAATCAGCAATCTCAAGCTAAATACCAACGACAAACTGATCAGCTTCGATATGGTATCTCTATTTACCATGGTCCCGGTAGCAGACACCATGGCACTCATCAACCAGAGGTTCCCAGAAGACATCACGGCTCTGTTTCACCATTGCCTCACCACCAGTTACTTTCAGTGGGACAATGAATTCTACGAACAGAAAGATGGAGTAGCTATGGGGAGCCCTCTCAGCCCGGTCATAGCTAACTTCTACATGGAACACTTTGAAAAACAAGCCCTGGAGACAGCAACCAAAAAGCCCACGATATGGTTCAGATATGTGGATGACACCTTCACCATTTGGAGCCATGGAGAAGAAGAACTCAACAGGTTCCTGGACCATCTTAACAGCATCCACCCAAACATCCAGTTCACCATGGAAAAAGAAAATGAAGGAAGACTGCCCTTTCTAGATGTCCTAGTCATCCGCAAACCAGATCAACAATTGGGTCACACCGTCTACAGAAAGCCCACACACACAGATAGATATCTACATAAAAACTCCAACCATCACCCAAGTCAAAAAAGAAGCACCATTAAAGCCTTGGCAGACCGTGCAAAAAGAATCTGCGAACCCCACCTCCTCCAAGATGAACTGAACCACCTCAACTGGGCTCTCCAGGCCAATGGATACTCCACCTCAGACATCAGAAGAGCTGCAAGACCAAGAACAAGCCACGAGAGTAAAGGTGAAGATCCACCCAGAGGAAAAGTGTTTCTGCCATACATCAAGGGAACCACTGACCGCATAGGGAAGCTGATGAGGAAACACAACATACAAACAATCTACAAACCCACCAAGAAAATCCAACAAATGCTACGTTCAGCAAAGGACAAGAGGGATCCTCTCACCTCTGCAGGAGTCTACCGTATACCATGCAGCTGTGGACAAGTCTACATAGGGACCACCAAACGCAGCATTGCCCAACACACGGATCAAGGAACATGAAAGGCACTGCAGACTACTTCAACCAGAGAAGTCAGCCATAGCAGAGCACCTGATGAACCAGCCTGGACACAGCATATTATTTGAGAACACAGAGATGCTGGACCACACCAACAACCACCATGTCAGACTACACAGAGAAGCCATTGAAATCCACAAGCATGTGGACAATTTCAACAGAAAGGAAGAGACCATGAAAATGAACAAAATCTGGCTACCAGTATTAAAAAACTCTAAAATTATAACAGCTAAACAACAGAGAGGAAAAAACCAGGCACAGATTAACACCTCCCAGCAACAGATTTTCCCAGGCTCAGGCAGGACTTCAAATGCTAATGAAGGTGATCAGCTAAACATTTACACCTAACTGCAGCAGGGAAGAGCTCCTTGCCCCACCCCAGCCATTCCACAGATATATAAACCCATTTTTCCTACTTCCAACAGACCTCACTACCTCTGAGGATGCTTGCCATAGATGCAGGCGAAACGTCAGGAGAAATGCCTCTAGAACATGGCTCTATAGCCCGAAAAAACCCACAAGAACCTAATCATTATTATCATTATCATTATTATTATTATTATTATTATTATTATTATTATAGTTCACCCACAACCTTATGCATTTTGTACTGTCTCAAATAACTCGGACAACTCCGGGGACCTGAGCTAGTAATATCATATTTATTAATTGAATAATGCTTGTCCGGGTGAAGGACAATATAATATAATATTTCAAAAAGTAATATATAATATAATACAACTGACAGATGAAATATAATGACGTAATATGATAAAGTAATGCTATATAAAATGAAATAATATAATATTTAATAATTGAATGTTTGACCCCAGGGGAGGCGTGGGGAGTCAAAGATCAGGGGGTGGGGGCAGGGGGTGAAAGGTCAAAGATGTCGACTTGCCTTTGATGCCATAGGTCCTGGCGCTGTGGAGGCAGGCGGCTGGCCCCGCCCCATTCGGGAGGGGCTCCGGTTGCCGGGAGACCTGGGGAAGGGGAACATCGTGGTGGGTTTTAACATGGACCTTTAAGTAGGAGGCAGAGGAGAAACCTAGACAAGACAAAAGGAGGTCAGATCCTGCGCCCCGGAAGCACACCCCCCTCTCACTCTGCACTTCCTGCTCCTCCTCCTCCCCGATTTACGGGAAAAATGGGAAGGGGGTCCCCCCATTATCAATTATTATTATTATTATAAAATAAATAATATTACTATTATAATATAATATATAATAAAATAACACAAACAAATAATATAATATAATAAGTATAAGAAAATAATATAATAATATAAAATGAATAATAAAAATATTAAGTAATAATAATAAAAAAAAATAATAATAAAATGTATAACTTTATACAACTAGTAATAGGTTCTGGGCCCCAGACCTCAGGTAAGTCACGCTCTCTCAGCCTCCTCTTTAGAAATATATTTTATTATTGCATAATATTGCATTTTTATTATCATACACTACTGTATTATCTTAATATTATATTTCATTATTATCAAAGATTGCATTTACTTGTTATATACCACTGTGTTATATAATAAAATATATTATTTCATTGTTATTCTGTTATTATGATTATTATTCCATTCTTATTTATAATATATAAAATATAGTAAAATAGTAAATTATTACCATATAATAATATTAAAATAATACAGTAGTGTGTAACAATAAAAGGCAATTCAATCTAATAATAACAATAAATATAATAATAATAAAGCAATACAATATTTTAAAATATGGTAAAATTTATTAAAATAGTAAATTAATACCATATCATAATAAAATATACTATTAAATTTATGCAATAGTGTATAATAATATATTAATAAACTAATAGAATATATTAAAATATATTGTAAAATAATGAAGTGGAATATTAATATAATACCAAAGCCCTGCCCCGCCTCCTCTATGCCCTGCTCTCTACCTCTGTTGCAGATGGTGCAGAAGTTGGCGGGCCCCTCGCTGTGCTTCTTTAGGTGGTCAGCCAAGTAGGCTGCCCGCAGGAACTTCCCACACACCTGGCACGGAACCTTGTCCTCGTGGCACGCAAGATGTGAGCGCAGCCGGTCACGCGTGGCAAACGAGGCTTGGCATGTCTGCACCCAAAGCACAAGGATAGAGAGTTGCCATTATTATTATTATTATTTATTAATTACTATTAAATTATTACTATTGATATTATATTTTTCATTATTATCGTACATTATTTATTATTATATATAACTTATTATTATTTGATTATATTTATTATTAAATTTTATTAATATTATATATTATACATTACATTATGAGCAAGCACAACTAGCACATAATTCATTATTATTATTTATATTATTATTCTTTAATATGATTAATTCCTTTTTATTACTGTATGCATATATATATATAATTTTATTGTTAAAATTAATTTATTTTATTATTATTTCATTATTATTAATTAAATTATTATATAATTTCATTATTAGATCTTTTATAATATATTATTTTTATTATTGTTATAGTATTATTTCCTTATTATTTTATATTATATGTTCTTAGTATTTTATTATTACTATATTTTATTTATTTGTTTATTATTGCATTGTAATTATTATTTACTATTATATATGATTTTATTTTATATACAATATAGGTAAAGGTTTCTCTTTGACATGAAGTCTAGCTGAGTCTGACTCTGGGGTGTGGTGCTCATCTCCATTTCTAAGCCGAAGAGCCGGTGTTGTCCGTAGACGCCTCAAGGTTATGCAGCCATCATGACTGCATGGAGTGCCGTTACCTTCCCACAGAAGCCATACCTATTGATCTACTCACATTTGTATGTTTTCAAACTGCTAGGTTGGCAGAAAAGCTGGGCCTAACAACAGGAACTCACTCTGCTCCCCGGATCTGAATCGCCAACCTTTCGGTCAGCGAGTAGAGCAGCTAAGTGGTTTAAGCTGCTGGGCTGCTGCAGCCCTTTTTTATATACAATATAATATATATAATATATAAAAATAGCATTGTAATATAATATAATATATATATACACACACACATACAACTTATATAGTACAATATATTATATAATAATAGTATAATATACAGGTTATGTATTACATGTATTGTGGTATGATAATATTTATATTTTATTATTAATTTATTTCTTATTATTAGTTAATTTAATATTATTTATATATAAATATATATATTACATAAACATTATAGTTACATATTATTCATTTCATTGTATTGTTATTATATTTTCATTATTACAATAATAATAATAATAATTTATTTGTTTCAGAAAGCAAAGGAGGCCTGGCACGTCTGAGGACAACATTATTATTATTATTATTATTATTATTATTATTATTATTATATATTATTAAGGTAAAGGTTTCCGCTTGACATAAAGTTTAGTCGTATTCGACTCCATTTCTAAGCTGAAGAGCCAGCATTGTCCATTTGAATCGCCAACCTTTCGAATGTACCACCGGGAGCTCCATATTTGTTATTACTTTCATAATAATTATTATTACCTTTATTTTATTATATTGTATATTTATAATTTATTATAGAAAAATTAAGACATCCAGAAATACAGTAGGAAAATTTATTGCTTAAAATAAGAAATATTTTTCTCTTAAATGAGAAATATAAGTTATATTAAATAGAATAATCAATATATAAATACATAAATATGATATTTTTTCAATATTTCCATTTCTTTGGACAAAGCACTGAGCAAAATAGGTTAACAATCTGAAATAACTAAATATATCATTTTTTTAATATTAACATTTAAAATAAATAAAAAAATTAAAAATAATGTAAATAAATAATTTTTTTAAAAAAAGTAAAACACTTCAAATTTATAAAAAATATTTTTTAAAATTTAAGAAACAAAATCAAGAAATGACAAAACTGAAATAGTAAAATTTTAAAAAGACAATGAACTAACTGAAATATTTAAAAATATTTAAACTTAAATGTTTTTTAAAAATTAATAAAGTCAATGAAACAGTTCCCATTGGTCAAAAAGTAAAAAGTAATGTCTTTTTTAAAAAAAATAAAAAATAGTACAATGGGATTTTTAAAATGTTAAACAAAATTTTAATACCAAATAATAAAAAATAAATAGCAAAAAATAAATAATACCAAATAATAAAGACTTAATAACAATAATAATGATAATACGAAAGAATAAAAATGTAATACATATTAAATAATAATACCAATAATAAAAAAAAAAAACTAATTAACAGTAATACCAAATATTACTATAATAATAATAAAATAATAAAAGTAACAAATAATAAGTAATAAAAATAATATAATACCAAGTAATAATTATAATATAATACCAAATAATAAAATAATATCAAACAATAGTAATAGTAATAAAATAATAAATAATACAAAATAATAAAAATTAAATAATAATACCAAATAATAGAAAAAATTAATAATAAATAAAATATAGTAAATAATAAAAATTAAACAATTATAATAAATAAAAATTAAATAATACCAAATAAGAACAATAAATAATAGTAATAAATAAAATAAATAGTAAATAATAATAAAACAATAAAAATAAAAGGAATGTCCCCTGGACGGCCTTTGGGAGCTCTTACGCGGCGATGCATGTATCTCTCTACAAGAAAGGCAAGGCGGGAAGTTTGTTTTGCGAAATACCTCTTGGTGCCTCAATGGCTCTAGGGACGGAGGGGCAGACGCCGGGCCTATTCCTTGGAGGCTGTTCCCCATTTCCTGCTAATTTAACAGGCAGGAAGTAGAAACATTAGACACAGGAAAGGAGGGAGGGAAAGACCCGCCTCCAACAACAAGAAGAAAATTAGATCATATTATGTATTACATATTACTATTATCATTATATTATTGTTACTTTTATTTTATTATACATTAAAGAATGATTATAATTATTATATAGTATTATTTATTATATATTACATTACCATTTTATTAATATAAGATTCATATAAAATAAATAATATATACTTATTATTTATTACTATTTTTATTTTTATTATTCTATTATTACTTTTATTTTATTACAAATTGCAGAATGATTATTAGAATTATATATTGTTCATTACTAATACTGTTATACATTATAACTTATTTTATTATATTATACACTGAAGAATGATTATACTAATATATTATCATTATATTAATGTAAGAAAAGTTATATTTAATAACAATATATACTAGATATTAATAATAATTGTAATAATTATATTAATATAATGATATTATTTTTATAGTAATATATAATTAATAATGTATAACTATATAATTATTAATACTTATTATAGGGTAAAGGTTTTTCCCCTGACATTAAGTCCTGTCATGTCCTATATAATAATTATTATAAATTGCTATTATATTAATATAATATATTATTATATTATATTAATGCAATAATAATAGGTAAAGGTAAAGGTTTACCTTCGACATTAAGTCCAGTTGTGTCCTACTCTGTGGGTTGGTGCTCATCTCCATTTCTAAGCTGAAGAGCCAGTGTTGTCTGTAGACACCACCAAGGTCATGTTGCCGGCAGGACTGCATGGAGCGCTGTTACCTTCCTGCTGCAGCGGTATCTATTGATCTACTCACATGTTTTTGAACTGCTAGGTTGGCAGAAGCTCGGCCTAACAGCAGGAGCTCACCTCGCTCCCTGGATTTGAACTGCTGACCTTTTGGTCAACAAGTTCAGCAGTTCAGCAGTTCAACCTGCTGCACCACCAGAGCAATAATAGTAACATATAAGAAATAATATATAATAATAATTCTAATAATATTCTTCAATTTATAATATAAAAATAATTATATATCATAATAGTAATATATAATCAATATTATATAACAGTTATTCTAATAATCATTCTTCAATCATTCTTCCATTTATAATAAAAGCAATAATAAAATGATAAAATATAATATAATGATAATAGTAAGGTAAAGGTTTTCCCTCTGACATTAAGTCCAGTCGTGTCCGACTCTGGGATGTGGTGCTCATCTCCATTTCTAAGCCAAAGAGCCGGTGTTGTCTGTAGACACCTCCAAGTTCATGTGGCCGGCATGACTGCATGGAGCACCGTTACCTTTCCGCAGGAGCGGTACCTATTGATCTACTCACATTTGCATGTTTTCGAACTGCTAGGTTGGCAGAAGCTAGGGCTGACAGCGGGAGCCCCAGCTTATTATATTAAATATTGATCTACTCACATTTGCATGTTTTTGAACTGCTAGATGAGCAGAAGCTGGGGCTAACAGCGGGAGCTCATGCCACTCCCCAGATTCGGACCTGCGACCTTTTGATCAGCAAGTTCAGCAGCTCAGCAGTTTAACCCACTGCGTCACCGGAGGCTCCAATGATAATAGTAATATATAATAAATAATAATTATATATAAGAATAATTCTAATCATTCTTCAATCATTCTTCAATTTATAATAACATAAAAATGGTATATAATAGTAATATATAATACATTACATATTACTATTATATTATATATTATTATTTTATTAATACTTTTATTTCATTATATTATAGAAAAATTGAAGAATTATTATTAGGATAATTATAATATATTATTTATTATATATTACTATTATTATATTTTTTATTATCACATTATAGAAAAATTGAAGAATGATTATTATATATTACTATTTATATTACAGAAATATCCCATAGAATATTTATATATTATAATATATATTTATTATATATGTTATATATATTATTTTTTGCTCAGCGCTTTCTTCAAAGAGGAAACTCCAAAAGGAAGGAAGGAGGGAAGAGGTAAACAGGCAGATATAGATAGATAGATATCCAAGAATAAATGAATACATCCTACCTGACATTTGTGAGGCCGCTCCGAAGTGTGGACCTGCTTGATGTGTCCGTTCAAATGGTCTGGCCTTGGAATAAATACATAAATAAGAATTCTTATTATAGGTAAATAATAATAATAATAATAATTATATGGAAATCATTACTAGAAATATTTTATTAATAATATTTAATAATATTGTTTTATTATTATATAATATATTATATTTTAATTACTATATTATTGTTTATTATTCTATTGTTTTAATCATTTCACTTACATTTTTTAAAGTACAGCATTATTATTTTAAGTATTATTATTATTATTATTATTATTATTGTTGTTGTTGTTTTATGTAAATTATTATTACAAATATTTTAAAGTATATTTTCAATAAAATGGAAAATTAAATATGTGCGACTTGGTTGCCACATTGTCCTTCCTGCTTTGACCACATCTTTTAATAGTTTTCTAAGTGATAGTGAACTATTTTTAATATAGATTGGTTCTCTGCACTCTATGGGACATTAGGATAGCAATAAAATTGGAAGGTCTAAATGCACTACTTGTCCTTCCCGATTCTACCAGATATTTAAATATTTTCTTAAGGGCTATTGAATTCTTTTGAATATAGATTGCTTCTCTACACTCTATGGGATGTTGGTATATCAGTAAAATAAAAAATAAAAATTCGCGACTTGGCCGCTATTTTGTCCTAGCTTTTATCAGATCTTTTAATAGTTTTGTATAAAATAACTGACTATTTTAATGAGATATTGGTCCTATATCTTCTATGGGACATTGGTATATCCATAAAATCAGAAATCAAAAACTATTTTAAATATACCGTATATTCTAGCGTATAAGACTACTTTCTAACCCAGTGTTTCTCAACCTGGGGGTCGGGACCCCTCTGGGGGTTGCAAGGAGGTGTCAGAGTGGTCGCCAAAGACCATCAGAAAACACAGTATTTTCTGTTGGTCATGGGGGTTCTGTGTGGGAAGTTTGGTCCAATTCTATCGTTGGTGGGGTTCAGAATGCTATTTCATTGTGGGTGAACTATAAATCCCAGCAACTACAACTCCCAAATGTCAAGATCAATTTTCTCCAAACTCTACCAGTGTTCACATTTGGGCATATTGAGTATTTGAGCCAGATCCATCCTTGCTTGAGTCCACAGTGTTCTCTGGATGTAGGTGAACTACAACTCCAAAAACTCAAGGTCAATGTCCACCAGACCTTCCCAGTGTTTTCTCTTGGTCATGGGAATTCTGTGTGCCATGTTTGATTCAATTCCATCATTGATGGAGTTCAGAAGGCTCTTTGATTTTAGGTGAACTATAAATCCCAGCAACTCCAGCATTACCAAATGACAAAATCAATCACCCTCAACCCCACCAGTATTCAAATTTGGGGTGTATCGGGTATTTGTGCCAAATTTGGTCCAGTGACTTAAAATGCAACCTGCATATCAGATATTTACATTACAATTCATAACAGTAGCAAAATGACAGTTATGAAGTAGCAACGAAAATAACGTTATGGTTGGGGGTCACCATGGTTGAGGACCTGTACTAAGGGGTCACGGCATTAGGAAGGTTGAGAACCACTGTTCTAACCCAAGAAAATCTTCTCAAAAATCAGGGGTCGTCTTATATGTGTGGGTCGTCTTATACACGGGGGGGGGGGGGTCGTCTTATACGCTGAGGTAGCCTTATGCATGGGGGTCATCCTATATGCAGGAGTAACCTTATACGCCAGGAGTCGTCTTATAGAGTGGGTGCTGAAACTTCCAATCCAGATTGGAGAATCTGTGGTTGCTGCATATTGTGGGGGGAGCTCAAAAATGGCAGTGGCCGCGTCCCTGCCGTATGCAGCGACTGTATGAAAGCATTAAGGGCGACGCTGTACAAGTATGGTAGAAGAAAATCCATCCGTCATGGACTTCATGCAGTCTTGATGGTAAGGTGAAGGGGCGCCTCACCGGGAAGGTGGAAGTGAATTGCAGAGCAAGCTGCAGGCGTCCGGGGCACCCAGGCATGGAAAAAGATAGAGTGGCTCTGGGCCCAGGAAAAACACCTCTTTTACCTGTCTGGCCCGCCCTTGTATCCTATTACCATACCTCCTCCTCTGCCTCTCAGATCTCACTCCTGAAGACTGCAGTGAAGCGGTGCAGGTGCGCATGTGTGAGATCTGAGAGGCAGAGAAGGCAGAGAAGGAGGTACAGTCATAGTATGCCAGCTGCGCCCGTACCTTGGGAAGTCGGATCTGGCCACGGTGGTCCACGCTCTTGTTACATCCCGGATAGATTACTGCAACGCACTCTACGTGGGGTTGCCTTTGAAGACTGTTCGGAAACTTCAATTAGTCCAGTGGGAGGCAGCCAGACTGCTCACCGGAGCGTCATACAGGGAGCATACCACCCCCCTGTTATGTCAGCTCCACTGGCTGCCGATCCAGTTCCGAGCACAATTCAAAGTGCTGGTTTTGACCTACAAAACCCTACACGGTTCCGGCCCAGCGTATCTGTCCAAACGCATCTCCCTTTACATCCCACCTCGGAGTTTGAGATCCTCTGGGGAGGCCCTGCTCTCGGTCCTGCCTCTGTCACAAGTGAGATTGGTGGGGACGAGGAGCAGGACCTTCTCAGTGGTGGCTCCTCACCTATGGAATTCACTCCCCTCCTTTCCTTCAGAAAGAAATTAAAAACATGGATGTGAGACCAGGCGTTTGGGCAATCTGGCAGACGAATAAAGGACTGTGACGACGGATAGGAATGGACAATGTGGAACGAAATATGGACTCTGAGTTGGCGAACGCTGTGACTGAGATTGGTTATCGATTGTGAGATATATTGTTGTTTTAATTGTGGACCATTTAATTGCTGTTTTTATGTTATTGTATTTGTGTGGGCACCAAAATGTGTCTTTTTGTAAGCCGCCCTGAGTCCCCTCTCGGGGGTTGAGAAGGGCGGGGTAGAAGTCTACGAAATAAATAAATAAATAAATAGGAAAATTACCATATTGAAATCAAATCTGATGCTTTAAAATTTTTTATTTGGTGTGTGTTGGAAGAGGGGTAGTTTTATACGGCGAGTATATCCCAAACTCTATATTTTAACTGGAAAAGTTGGGGGTCGTCTTATATGCCCAGTCAGCTTATATTTCGGAATATACTAGTTCTCTACACTCTATGGGACGTTAGGATATCAAATCAGAAATTAAAAATTCACAACTTGACCGCCATGTTGTCCTTTCTGCTTCAACCAGATCTTTTAATATTTTCTTAAGGGATAATTGACTGGTTATAATGTATTCCTGTCATCTGGGCCTTATGAGACATTGGTCTATCTATAAAATTTGAATTTAACATTCGTGACTCGGCCACCAATTTATCCAACTCTAACCCGTATAACCCCTAACCCATTCCCACTTAATTTATTTTGGTTTTTTTATTTACATACATTAACAACACGGTTATATTGTTTTTCATTTTCACTCTCTAAAGCATATTTAATGAAAATCAACCAGTATGCATCAAAATCTGATCTGTTGGTTTCCCCCCTGAATACCCTCATTTCCATTGATAGTTTATCACTTAAGGTTATGTTCCATACCTACCCGTTCCCACTTTAATAGAGACGTTGGTTCTCTACACTCATGATCACTCTGCCATACAACTATGAGCTCCCCAAGTCCTGACAGAGAGCACACGGCCGATGGCCAAAAGGGAGGACAGGATGCTGGGGGGACACATGAACCAGCCATAAAGATCAATGGCCCTGATGGGGAAGAATGACATTGTAGCTAAGGCACTATAGAGACGGACAGTAGTGTGAGACTATTGTATTCCGAACAAGATAGATGTCAGTTTCCTTCCACCCTGTGCTTCTTGGCATATTCTTTCAAAAGAGTAATCCCATTGGAGCAAAGGACTCTTATGATTTGTTTGCAATCCCAGTGCTCTCTATAAGCTTCTGCCTACAATAAGATGGAGGGAGGGAGATGAGAGAGTGGACAACTCACCTGGAGAAGCCCTTCCCACAGCTCTGGCATATGTAGGGCTTGCCCACAGAGCCGTCGTGGGAGCGGACGTGGTAAGACATGCGGTCTTTCCTCTTGAAGCGCAGGCCACAGACAGGGCAGGAGTAGGGCTTCTCCCCGGAGTGGGAGAGCTTGTGCCGGTTGAGGTGGTAGACGTCCCGGAAGATCTTCCCGCAAATCTCACAGGCCACCTGCTTGCGGGTCCGGCTACGCTTCCGGGGAGGCTCACCCTCGGCCCCCAGAGGCAGCCCGTTCTCCCCCAGTCGGGGCAAGGCAGCAGGGGGCCCCGGTGGTGGGGGCAGGTCCAGGTAGCCAAGTTGCAGGCTGGTGACCCCATGCTGCGCCTCGTGCTGCCGCAGCCGGTTAGCATCAGTGAAGACCTTCCCACACAGGCCGCAAGGCAGGATACCAGCCTCACGCAGCCCTCCTGGGGCACTGAACATCACAGAGTCCAGCACGCTGGCCTTCCGCGGCCTTCCGCGACCCCGCTTTCCTGGTGACGAGGAGGAAGACGGGAAAACAGGCAGGACAGGCAGCTGGGCGGAGAGGGCGGCCCCGTCGTCGGTCATCCCGGCGATCCCATTCCCATTGCTCATGTCCAGGGGAAAGCCCAGCTCCAAGGCGGAGGTGGTGGCGGAAGACGCGGGCCGGAAAAGCATGAGGTCTGGGCGGGCAGCCGGCGGGACCAGAATCTGGACATTGGACTGCTTGATGACCTCCTGGCAGATGTCGATGACTGAGCGCATGAGCAGGAACTTGGCTGCGGTCATCAGCTCCGGGAAGCTCTCCAGCCTCACCACGATGCGCGAGGTGTAGGCAAAGTCCAGGATGTCACCAAAGACCTTGGAGCTGATGGTGTGCATCTCCAGCTCCCGGGGGGCTGTCTCCGAGGCGGCCGAGGCATTGGCCCCGCCCTCTCCCTCGGTGTTGACGTTGTTGTTGCCATGGCTCCCACCAAAGACGGACTCGAAATACTCGCTGCAGGCAGCCAGGACGGCCCGGTGGGCAGGGAAGCTCTCCTCACCCACACGCAGCAGCACGTCACAGAAGCGCCCCCCCGCCTTGCGTTGCTGGTTCAGGCCCTGCAGTAGATCGGCGCTGTGGCGGCTCACCTGGTAGGTGTAGCAGGAGGGTGGAGGGGGGGTGGCTCCCGCCGGAGGGGGAGGGGCCTCCATGGCCAGTAGGGGGAGGGGTCCCGGCACTATGAAAGAGAAAAGGGGGACACATTATCAAGGACAATGGCCAACTGGAATTCAAGGGAGGGCAGAAAGAGGAGACACATTGGAAAGCGTGGGAGTGATTGAAGAAAATGGGGGGCTGCGGCTGAAGGGAATGGGTGCTGCTATGGAACAGAAGGGGGGACACACACAGAGAAAAGGGCAGGCTGCAATTCAAGGGGACAACAGAGGGAAGTGGCAGCCACTAAAAACAAAATGGAGGACAACCTGGAAAAAAATCGGTAGGAGGAAAAGTGCAGAGAACTATCAAAGGAGAGGCAGCTAATGAAGAAAATGGCAGACCACAATGGGTCCCATGGCAGAGGGAGGGGAATTATTAGGAAGGAAGTGAAGGAGAAATATTATAATATTAGCCGTACCCGCCACATCATGAAACGACAGGAAAGCCTAGAGAAGACAGTGATGCTTGGGAAAATGGAAGGAAAAAGGAAGAGGGGCCAACCAAGGGCAAGATGGATGGACGGGATCCTTGAAGTGACTGGCTTGACTCTAAAGGAGCGGGGGGTGGTGACGGCCGACAGGGAGCTCTGGCGTGGGCTGGTCCATGAGGTCAAGAAGAGTCGGAAGAGACTGAACGAAGAAACAACAACAAGCAGCTGTACCCGTCACACACTGCTGTGGCCAACCTTCCCTCCCTCTTTCTCTCCTTCTTATATAATAATAGCAATAGTATAGAATACACTAATATGTAATACTATAGAAAAAATCATGAAATAATATACATAATAGTATGTAATATATACTATACTACAGTGGTGCAGTGGATTAAAGCACTGAGCTGCTGAACTTGTCGCAGGTTCAAATCCGGGGAGCGGTGTGAGCACCTGCTATCAGCCCCAACTTCTGCCAACCTAGCAATTTGAAAACATGCAAATGAAAGTAGATCCATAGGAACCGCTTCGGCGGGAAGGTAACAGCACTCCATGCAGTCATGCCGGCCACATAACCTAGGAGGTGTCTACGGACAACGCCAGCTCTTCGGCTTAGAAATGGAGATGAGCACCACACCCCAGTCAGACACAACTGGGCTTCATGTCAGGGGAAAACCTTACCTATGTAATATATAATAATATTACATACTAGATGTACCCGCCACACATTGTTGTAGCCAACCTTCCTTCTCTCTTTCTCTCCTTCCTTCTCTTCCTCTTCCCTTCCTTCCCTTTTCTTTCCCTTCCTCTTTTCCCCCTAATTTTTCTTGGACTACAACTCTCAGCAGTCTATCTATCTACCTATATATCTATCTCTATGTAATCTATCTGGAGGATTGCTGGGAGTTACAGTCCGGGAATAGGAAATTGGAAATCTGCAGGGATTGGGATGCTCTCAAAGAAATCCAAGGAGAAGCAAGCTTGCATCTTGGAAGCAGCGCATTTGGATCCCCCTCCTCTCCTAAAGGGCCTGGTCTAGGGAATGCTGGGAGCTGTAGTCCTGAAGAGAATGTGGATATGCTTTTGTGTGTTTTATTCGCCGGGGGTAGTCATTTTTGCACATGCGCTGTAGCGTCTTTTTGCTTTTTAAGTCCCTTCCGCTGTGCTTTTTAGTGTTTTCATGAGTGATGGTCGCTTATTGGTCTGATAGGGGTTTAGTGTCCAAATTTGGTGTCAATTCGTCCAGTGGTTTTTGAGTTAGGTTAATCCCACAAACTAACATTACATTTTATTTATAATAATAATAATTATTATTATTATTATTATTATTATTATTATTAACTTTATTTGTACCCCGCTAACATCTCCCGAAGGACTCGATGCGGCTTACAAAGGCCAAGGCCCTCAATAAAACAACAGCATAACAAATACATTATCTAACTCACAAGCAAACCAAAAAACATTAAAGCAGTAACAGTAAAACAACAAAACAATACACCGTGACACATTTAAAAACTAGGGCCGGACCAAATGTAATGGGTACAGTTAAAAGTGCTGGACATGACAGGTAAGATGGAAGGATTCTAGGGTAAGTGCAATGTGCAGGCAATCTTAAATCTCTAGTAAAGTGTGTTTGGGACATGATGCTGGGAGTTTCCTATTCTGGAAAGGCACACTGGAACAGCCAGGTCTTCAAGCTCCTCCTAAAGACTGCCAACGTTGGGGCTTGTCTGATGTCCTTGGGGAGAGAGTTCCAGAGTCGGGGGGCTACCACAGAGAAGGCCCTGTCCCTCGTCCCCACCAAGCGCGCTTGTGACGCAGGTGGGATCGCAAGCAGGGCCTCTCCAGATGAACGGAGGGAACGTGTGGGTTCGTATACAGAGATGCGGTCACGCAGGTAGGCAGGTCCCAAACCGTTTAGGGCTTTGTAGGTAAGCACCTGCACCTTGAATTGGGACCGGAAAATGAACGGCAGCCAATGGAGCTCCTTAAACAGGAGGGTTGACCTCTCTCTGTAAGGAGCACCAGTTAACATCCTGGCTGCCGCCCGCTGGACTAGCTGAAATTTCCGAGCCGTTTTCAAGGGCAGCCCCACGAGAGCATTACAGTAGTCCAATCTAGAGGTGACCAAGGCATGGACCACCCCGGCCAGATCAGCCTTTACGAGGTACGGTCGCAGTTGGCGCACGAGTCTCAATTGTGCAAAAGCCCTCCCGGTCACCGCCGACGCCTGAGCCTCAAGCGTAAGTGATGAATCCAAGAGGACTCCCAAACTGCGGACCTGTGACTTCAGGGGGAGTGTAACCCCGTCCAGCACAGGTTGCCACCCTATACCCCGATCAGGTTTACGATCGACCAGGAGGACCTCTGTCTTGTCGGGATTGATCTTCAGCTTGTTCCTCCTCATCCAGATAGACACAGCGGCCAGGCACTCGTCCAGCACCCGAGAGGCCTCCTTGGAGTTAGGTGGAAAGGAGTAGTAGAGTTGGGTGTCATCTGCATAGAGATGGCACCCAACTCCAAAACTCCGGATGATCTCTCCCAGCGGTTTCATGTAGATGTTGAAAAGTATGGGGGACAGAATGGAGCCATGTGGGACCCCACAGGTCAAAGGCCAGGGGTCCGAGCAGGCATCTCCCAGCTTCACCATCTGGGATCAGGGAAGGAAGTGAAGGAGGGATAAGGAAAGAAGTGGGAGGAAAAGGAGGGGAAGAATTATGAAAGGGGAGCACTAGTGAAGAATATGGCAGACCACAATGCAATGGGTTCCACAACAGAGGGAGTGGACATTAATGGATGGGCGGCCCCATAAGGGAAGTTCAACATTCACGACTTGGCCGCAACTAATAGAGGGGGGCTGCTCTGGAAGTTAATGGGGAATGTTATTGAGGAAAATGGGGGGGGGGGGAGTGATGGAAACGAATGGCAAATTATGATTCAATGGGTTCCACAAGGGAGGAAAGAGACAGTAATGGATGGGGGGGCGCTATGCAAGAAAACGGGGAATGTTACCGAAGAAAACGACTGAAGGGAATGGGGGGCCGTTACTGGAAAGAAATGGGGGATAACTAGTAAAAAGTGAGAAAAATGGCAGATTGCTATTAAAGGAGGGGGGGCACCATGGAAGGAGAGGAAGTTACTCAATAAAACATGGGAGGGATTCAGATAAATGGGGCGGGGGGCTGCTATTCATGGGGAATGACAGGAGGAAGAAGGCAGCTACCTAAGAAAGTATGGGAGTGATTGAAGAAAATGGGGGGGGGGGGGACACGTTATCAAGGAAAATGGCCAACTGGAATTCAAGGGAGGGCAGAAAGAGGAGACACATTGGAAAGCGTGGGAGTGATTGAAGAAAATGGGGGGCTGCGGCTGAAGGGAATGGGGGGCCGCTAAGGAAAATGGCTAGCTGAGATTCAAGGGGGGGGGGACACCATGGAAGGGGGGGCAACTACTCAAGAAAACAGGGGAGCGATTGAAGAAAATGAGGGTCTATGATTCAAGGGAGAATGACAGAAAGGGGGGGCACTACTGAATACCAAATGGAGGACAACCCATAAGAAAAGAGGGGGAACTATGAAAGGGGGGGCACTAGTGAAGAATGTGACAAGACGCCATGACAGAGGGAGGGGACACTGATAGTGGGGCACTATAGAAGAAAATGAGGAACATTACTGAGGGAAATGGGAGGCCGCTATGGAAGAA
Organism: Anolis sagrei ordinatus; assembly: GCF_025583915.1. Taxonomy (NCBI): domain Eukaryota; kingdom Metazoa; phylum Chordata; class Lepidosauria; order Squamata; family Anolidae; genus Anolis; species Anolis sagrei. The sequence continues at coordinate 61,129,512 of NW_026847771.1, forward strand.
AAAGGGGGGGGGGGGCGCTATGGAAGAATATGGCCAACCACAATTCAGTGGGTCCCACGACAGAAGGAGGGGACAGTAATGGATGGGCGGCCGCTATGGAAGAAAACAAGGTATGTTACATGAAAACCAAATTATAATTACATCTATATAAATAAAAATGTAATGTTTGTTTGTGGGATTAACATAACTCATAAACCACTGGACGAAGTGACACCAAATTTGGACACTACACCCCTAACAGACCAACGAGTGACCATCACTCATCAACCCCCCACCCTCAAAAAGAGAGTGGAATACCCCAAAAAGCTACATGACAATACAGAAAAAAGGAAGGAAGTAAAGAGGGAGGGAAGGAAGGAGAGAAAGAAAGAAAGAAAGAAAGAAAGAAAGAAAGAAAGAAAGAAAGAAAGAAAGAGGGAAGGACAGAGGAAGGAAAGAAAGAGGTAGAGAATGAAGGAAGACGAGAAAGAAAGAAAAAAGGGAAGGAAGGAAAGAGAGAGGGAAAGAAGGAGGGAAGATTGGCCACAGCAACGTGTGGCTGGTACAGCTAGTACAATATAAAATACATGGTTAAAATCCTAAAAGGGGGGCACTATGGAAGAAAATGGGGAACATTATTGAAGGAAACGACTGAAAGAAATGGGGGACAGATATTGAAAAAAGGGGGGCCCCTACTGAAGGAAAGGGGGAATAGCTATTAATACATTATATTAAATTATTATTATTATTAATAATAAATAATATTACACAATAATAATTTTACCCACCTCTCCTCATGACTTGAAAGTGGGTTACAGAATAATTAAAACATATAAAATACAGAAGGGAAAAAAGAGGAATTAATTAAAATCTTATAAATATAATGATCCAAGAAAATAATGAGAAAAAATAATTAAAGGAAAAGGGCAATATAATTCAAGAAAATAATAAAATATAATCCAAGAAAATAATTATAATTATACAACATAATAAGGAAATAATAATCCAAGAAAATAATAAGGAACAAATAATAATTCAAGAGAATACAAAATAAGGAAAAAAATAATCAAAGAAAATAATAAGGAAAAATAATCAAAGAAAGTAATAAGGGAAAAATGGAAAAAAGTAAGGAAAATAAGTCAAGAATATAAGGAAAAAACAATCAAAGAAAATAACAAGGAAAAAATTGAAAATAATAAGAAAAAATCAAAGAAAATAATAAGAAAAAATAATCCAAGAAATAAGGAAAAATTGAAGAAAATAATGCAAAATATCAAAGACAATACTTAAGCAAAAAATAATATTGTAGCAAGTAATAAGGAAAAAATAATCCAAGAAATTAATAATAATCCAAGAAAATAAGGAAAAAATAATCAAAGAAAATGAGGGAAAAAATGAAGGAAAATCATTAAAAAATAAGGAAAAAATTGAAAATAACAATAAGGGAAAAAATCAAGAAAATAATAAGGAAATAATAATAATAATCAAAGAAAATAATAAGGAAAAATTGAAAATAATAAGGAAAAAATCAAAGAAAATAATAATAATAATAATCAAAGAAAATAATAAGGAAAAATTGAAAATAACAATAAGGGAAAAATCAAGAAAATAATAAGAAATAATAATAATCAAAGAAAAAAATAATGAAAAATTGAAAATAATAATCAGGGAAAAATCAAAGAAAATAATAATAATAATAATAATCAAAGAAAATAATAAGGAAAAAATGAAGAAAATTGACAAAAATAATCAGGAAAAATGGGATAAAATAATAAGGGGAAAAATCAAAGAAAATAATCAGGAAAAATAATCCAAGGAAATAATCAGGAAGAATTTTTTTAAAAAAAATGCCCAGTAGGGGGCAGTGTTTGCAAAAGCAAAGAGAGAAAGGGATTTCTCTCTCTATATATATAAAAAAGGAGGAATAATTTAGATTTTTTTTAAAGGAGGAGGAAAGGTTGCGCGCGCACTTCCATTTATATATATATTTATTTATTTATCTAGAAAGGAGAAGGAAAGAAGAAGGGAAGGAGGAAAAGAGAGAGAAGAGGAGGACAAAAGGAAGGAAAGAAAGAAGGGGGGGGGGGGCTTGGCTTCCATTGACTTTCCAGGCTGCAATGGGAGGGTACCGAAGGGAAGGGAAGGGGTGGGTGGGTTGTCCCTTGAAAGCAGAGAAATAATATCAAATAATGCATGAAAAATAAGAGGAATCATCCTGGATCACAGGAAAGGATCTGAGACTCGCCTGGATGAAGCTGGATGGTGGAGCAGATGGGTTGGTGTGGCGGTGGGTCCCCCTCCCGCGTTGTTTTCTAGGCTTTTAAAATGGCAGCCCATCCACTTCCTTTTGCACTTTCACCCCTGCAAAGAAAGAAAAGAAAAGGGGAGAAAAAGGAGAAAAGCATAACCCATCGGGATCAGGGCAATCCAAGCATGCCTCCAAACAATGCCCTCCAAGAAGGCAAACTGGGGGGGGAAGAGGCTCCACTTTCCTGGCTGCTCCTCCTGCTGCTGCTGCGCTTGCCGCTTTTCTCCAAGAGGGGGCTGCGGCTTGGCCCCCCCCTCCCCACTTCCTGCCCCCCTCCCTCCCTGCAAGAAAGGAATCAGCCAATGGGAAGGCAGGAAAGGAAGAGAAAGCGCCCCCCCTTTCTCCCCCCCCCTTTCTCTCTTCTCTTAAGCGAATGGGCCTCTCTCTCTCTCTTTTTTTGTGAATGGGCCATGCTTCTTCTTAAAAGGAGGGAGAAAAAGAAAAAGCAGGCAGATCGATTGATCTATCTGTTTATCTAAAGATCTATCTATTTATCTATTTTTCTCTTCGATGAAAAATAGTCTTGGAAAAGGCCAGGCAAATGGAGGCAGGCATCTATCTATCTATCTATCTATCTATCTATCTATCTATCTATCTATCTATCTATCTATCAGCCCTCTATGCATCCACCTCTCTATCTATCTATCTATCTATCTCCCTCTATCCATCCTTCTATGTATCCATCTCTCTTTCTCTCCTATCTACCTATCTATCTATCTCAATTTACCTTCCTCCATTTGCAAATATTACATTATTTATTATTTTCTGTATTATATATATATTGTGTTGTGTTATATATTATTATTTTCTTATTTTATTTTGTTGTTCATTCGTTCAGTCGTTCGACCTCCTGGGCCAGCCCACGCCAGAGCTCCCTGTCGGCCGTCTCCACCCCCAGCTCCTTCAAGATCAAGCCAGTCACTTCAAGGATGCCATCCATCCTTCTTGCCCTTGCTCGGCTAATAATATTATAACACACATATATGTTGTTGTTGTTCATTCATTCAGGTGTTCCCAACTCTTTGCGACCTCATGGACCAGCCCATACCAGAGTTCCCTGACAGCCGTCACCACCCCCAGCTACTTCAGCATCAAGCCAGTCACTTCAAGGATGCCATGCATCCATCTTGCCCTTGCTCGGCTAATAATATTATAACACACATCTATGTTGTTGTTCATTCGTTCAGTCGTGACCTCATGGGCCAGCCCACGCCAGAGCTCCCTGTCGGCCGTCACCACCCCCAGCTCCTTCAAGGTCAAGCCAGTCACTTCAAAGATGCCATCCATCCATCTTGCCCCTGGTCAACTAATAATATTATAACACACACATATATGTTGTTGTTGTTCATTCATTCAGTCGTTTCTGACGCTTCGCGACCTCATGGACCAGCCCACGCCAGAGCTCCCTGTCGGCCGTCACCACTCCCAGCTCCTTCAAGATCAAGCCGGTCACTTCAAGGATGCCATCCATCCATCTTGCCCCTGGTCGGGTAATAATATTATAATACACATATATGTTGATCTACACAGAGACACTCGCTGGAACACCTCAGCAAGCGAGAGTCCAAAAGTGGCAGGCTCAAACCCAGAACCTCAATCAATGGCTGATACCAAATGAGAGACTCCCCCCTGGGCACACAGAAGACTGGCTGACTTGGAAGGCACTGAACAGACTGCGCTCTGGCACCACGAGATGCAGAGCCAACCTTAAGAAATGGGGCCACAAAGTGGAATCTGCAACATGCGAGTGTGGAGAGGAGCAAACCACTGACCACCTGCTGCAATGCAACCTGAGCCCTGCTACATGCACAATGGAGGACCTTCTTGCAGCAACACCAGAGGCACTCCAAGTGGCCAGATGCTGGTCAAAGGACATTTAATCAACTACCAAGTTTGCAAACTTTGTGTTTTGTTTGTTTGTTAAAAATGCAATGCAACTGTTTGGTCTGCCCCGACACGATAAATAAATATGTTGTTGTTCATTCGTTCAGTCGTTTCCGACGCTTCGCGACCTCATGGACCAGCCCACGCCAGAGCTCCCTGTCGGCCATCACCACCCCAAGTTCCTTCAAGATCAAGCCAGTCACTTCAAGGATGCCATCCATCCATCTTGCCCCTGGTCGGCTAATAATATTATAACATATATATATGTTGTTGTTCATTCATTCAGTCGTTTCCGACTCTTCGCGACCTCATGGACCAGCCCATGCCAGACCTCCCTGTCGGCCATCACCACCCCCAGCTCCTTTAAGGTCAAGCCAGTCATATTATTTTATATAATATATATATTATTATATTTCTTTATTTAAAACATTTATACTCTGCCCTTCTCACCCCGAAGGGGACTCAGGGTGGAGCACAGCATATATATGTTGGGACACAAATTATTTTATACATACATAAACATTAAAAACATTTATCAAAATATTATAATGCACCATTTAAAACCGTCCTAGTCATCCACGTCAAATCGAATTGGCCTGGTAATCTTTCCTGTTGTTGTTCATTTGTTCAGTCGTTTCCGACTCTTCGTGACCTCATGGACCAGCTCCCTGTCAGCCATCACCACCCCCAGCTCCTTCAAGTTCAGTCCAAGTCACTTCAAGGATGTCATCCATCCATCCATCTTGCCCTTGGTCGGCCCCTCTTCCTTTTTCCTTCCATTTCCCCCCAGCATCATTGTCTTCTCTAAGCTTTCCTGTCTCCTCATGATGTGGCCAAAGTACTTCATCTTGGCCTCTACTGTCCTTCCTTCCAATGAGCAGTCCTGGAGGATGGACTGGTTGGATCTTCTCACAGTCCAAGGCACTCTCAGCACTTTCCTCCAGCACCACAGTTCAAAAGCATCTTTCTCCCTTCGCTCAGCCTTCCCTATGGTACAGCTCTCACATCCATAGGTGACTACGGGGAATACCATTGCTTTGACTATGCGGATCTTCGTTGTCAGTATGATGTCCCTACTCTTCACTATTTTATTGAGATTGGACATTGCTCTCCTCCCAAGAAGTAAGCGTCTCATGATTTCCTGGCTGCAGTCTGCGTCTGCAGTAATCTTTGCACCTAGAAATACAAAGTCTGTCACTGCCTCCATGTTTTCTCCCTCTATTTGCCAGTTATCAATCAGTCTGGTTGCCATAATCTTGGTTTTTTATGTTTAGCTGCAACCCATCTTTTGCGCTTTCTTCTTTTGCCTTGATTAGAAGGCTCCTCAGCTCCTCCTCGCTTTCGGCCATCAATGTGGTGTCATCTGCATATCTGAGGTTGTTAATGTTTCTTCCAGCAATTTTAACTCCAGCCTTGCATTTGTCAAGCCCCACACATCGCATGATGTGTTCTGCATACAAGTTGAATAGGTTGGGTGAGAGTATACAACCCTGCCGTACGCCTTTCCCAATCTTGAACCAGTCTGTTGTTCCATGGTCAGTTCTTAGTGTTGCTACTTGGTCCTTGTACAGATTCCTCAGGAGAGAGACAAGGTGGCTTGGGATGCCCATTCCACCAAGAACTTGCCACAATTTATTATGATCCACACAGTCAAAGGCTTTAGAATAGTCAATGAAACAGAAGTAGATGTTTTTCTGAAATTCCCTGCCTTTCTCCATTATCCAGTGGATATTGGCAATTTCGTCTCTCGTTCCTCTGCCTTTTCTACACCCAGCTTGAACATCTGGCAACTCTTGCTCCATGACTTGCTGGAGTCTTCCCTTCCAGGGTCTTGAGCATTTCCTTACTGGCATGAGAAATAAGGGCCACTGTACAAAAGTTTGAGCAGTCTTTAGCTTTTCCCTTTTTTGGTAGGGGGATTGGGCAAAAGGGAGACAAGTCAACTCAATGGGAAATAGCCTTGGATTTATTATTGTTATTTTTGTAGTGTCAGGAGCAACTTGAGAAACTGCAAATCACTTCGGGTGTGAGAGAATTGGCCGTCTGCAAGGACATTGCCCAGGGGATGCTCGGATGTTTTATCATCTTTGCGGGAGGCTTCTCTCATGTCCCCGCATGAAGAGCTGGAGCTGACAAAGGGAGCTCATCCTCACTCTCCCTGGATTCAAACCTGTGACCTGTTGGTCTTCAGTCCTGCTGGCACAAGGGTCTAACCCACTGCGCCACCAGGGGCTCCTTATAGCCTTGGATAAGGCAAAGCCAATGGAGTGGGGAGGCCAATTTATATAGAAAGATAGATCAGTAGAGAGAGAAAGGATATTATATTCCAGATAAGGTAAAGGTTTTGCCCTGACATTAAGTCGAGTCGTGTCCGACTCTGGGGTGTGGTGCTCATCTCCATTTCTAAGCCAAAGAGTCAGCGTTGTCCATAGACACCTCCAAGGTCATGTGGCCAGCATGACTGCATGGAGCTCCCTTACCTTCCGCCGGAGCGGTACCTATTCATCTACTCACATTTGCATGTTTTCAAACTGGTAGGTTGGCAGAAGCTGGGGCTGACAGCAGAAGCTCATGCTGCTCTCCAGATTTGAAGTTGCAACCTTTTGGTCAACAAGCTCAGCAGCTCAGCGCTTTAACTCACTGTGCCACCAGGGGGCTCCTCTCCCTCTCTCTCTCTCTATATAATTAGATTAGATTAGATTAGATTATACAGAAAATGGCATTGGGCAAAAGGGAGACAAATCGACTCAATGGGAAATAGCTTTGGATAAGGCAAAACCATTGGGGGGGGGGGGAGGCCAATTTATATAGGTAGATAGATAGATCTAGAGAGAAAGGATATTATATTCTATTACATGGGAAATACCCTTGAAGAAGGCCAGGCAAATCGAAGGAACAGGCTCTCTCTCTATACACATACATACTTATATACATACATGCACACACACATACATATATTTCTAAGCTACTCAGCAGCAGAGTAGCAAAGCATAAGGGCAGATGTCTTCACCGTGTCTGGTTGCGATCCCCAGGTTGGGGATTTATTTAGATAAATAGATATCTATACAGAGGATATTCCTACAAGTTTCTGGTCCCAATTCAAAGTGCAGGCTATCGCCTACAAAGCCCTATATGCTTCAGGTCCAACTTATCTTTGTGACCACATCTCCTATGAACCAGCATGGACCCTGAGATCTGCTGGGGAAGCCCTACTCTCAGTCCCATCACTATCTCAAGCACGGTTGGTGGGAATGAGGGAGAGGACCTGCTTGGAAGGAATACCCTCCCATCTCTAGAATACTCTCCCTGGAGAGATTGTTAGCACCCACCTCCAAACCTTCCAGTCTAGTCTGAAATTGTTATTTATTTATTTTGTGTCAAAAGCATAAATAAGTATAAAACTGATAAAAATAGAAGGAGCACAAGCGGATAATTTTTGACCAAAAACGGGCAACAGGGACTGCATTGTCTGTAGCTTTACGAAGTTCTTTCTCTGTGCATGAGGCAGGGCACTGTGGGCAAGCCTATAGATGCGGAGTTGTCTGTTCTGCTCCACAGTCACACAAGGTGGAGGATTCTTCTAGGTAGTGCCATTTTGCTAGGTTGTCTTTTGATCTGCCCACTCCACTTCTGAGCCTGTTCAGGGACTTCCAAGTTGCCCATTCTTGGTTTGACCCTGGAGAAAGACCCTCGGAGGAGGGGGGCATCCAATTAGGATTGCCTGGTTCAGCTGCCCAGAGGGATACTCTTGCTGTTGCTGGGGGGACCCGAGAGGAGGGGTGGTTCTCATGAAGCATTTCCTTGATTTGAGTCAACTGGGAGGAGGCTGGTAGCCATGCAGTAAGTGGCTTTCAGAGTGTTCAACCTTATTTCTCTCACAATTGGCAGCAACGTCCCATTACACGTCAGAAGGGAAATGCCAGCTAGCTTGTAGAGTCTATCAACAGGTGTAGGTTTAAGACATCCTGTGATTATTCTGCATGTTTCATTCAGTGCTATATTCACCTGCTTCGCGTGGGCAGACTTGTGCCAAACAGGGCAGGCATACTCGGCAGTTGAGTCAGACAAGGCCAGGGCTGATCTTCTTCGTTTTGAGTTTGTTTCTGCAGGATGTTATTGCATGCAGCTACATTGTGCTTAATGTTCACAAGTTTCCTAAATGTTAGTGTTCGATCTAAGGTGACACTGAGTACTTGGATTGTTAATTTTAAAACTGCCAGTTTTATCCTCAGGCAACGCTGTGCTTTGCACATTTTTTAAAAAATGTATTAGGTGTCATTTAATGTATGTTTGCTGTTGTAAATTTATGTTGTTATAGTCTATGTTTATGTATTGTTTATTTTATGTTCGGCACTGATAGTGCTTCTGTGAGCCTCCCCCTCCCTCTGCAAACAGGCAGATTTAACTATATAAATTTGCCTCCCTCCCTCCAATGACACACACACACACATATATATATATATACACGTTTTATATTTTATACATTATTTTATATATCTATATAAGCCTCCATGACTTTACATCCTGGTGCGTTTTGGGGGATGATGAACCATGGATGATGGGACTTGCAGTACCTTCACTCACTTCCAGACACCACTGCGATGCACACAAATGATTAATCAAGACTAAACTTGGCACACAGAGTCCCCATGGCCCACTCTACATCCTGGTGCTGTTTGGAGGAGGATGGACCATGGACAATGGGACTTGCATATAGGAGTTGTAGTTCACCCGCACCCACTGAAACAGCTGACATTGGATCTAGACTAAACTTGGAACACAGACAAGCAATGCCTTTCTCAAATAACTCAGATGCCACCAGGTCCCCAAGCTAGTAATATATAAAATAGCACTGGGAATATATATATATATATAATCTCTTCATTCACATATTTTGAAGATTAACTATGAAAACAAAATGGAAATAAATTTCAAAATATTTAGATACTTGGAAATATCTGAATCTGTTAATGATGGGAAGAATTGCTGTAATAAAAATGAATGTTTTACCAAAAATGTTGTATCTGTTCCAGACGATACTAAGAAGCATGCAGATCTTCAAATTATGGAATAAATATATAAGAACATTTATTTGGCAAGGCAAACAACCAAGAATAAAAATTATCAATCTCACAGATGAAAAAAGGAGGGGAGGCTTCGGCCTACCAGATCTTCAATTATATTATGAGGCATGTGGGCTAAGTTGGATAAAAGAATTGTAGACCCTAAAAAATACAAAAAATTTGACACTGGAGGGATTTGATTTAAGAAACGGATGGCATTCATATCTATTACACTTTACAACCTGGTGTGTTTTTGGGCAGGATGGTCCATGGATGATGGGATTTGCAGTAACTTCACCCAATTCACTTCCCACAAAACACTGCAGCACCAACAGATCACAGACCTTGATCAAACTTGGCACACAGACCCCTCATGACCCACTTTATGTCCTGATAGAGTTTGTGGGAGGGCGGCCCATGGATGATGGGACTTGCAGTACCTTCACTCACTTTCTGAGACTATTGCGACCCTCATTCAATTACCGATAAAGGCAGGAGCCCCCGATGGCGCAGTGGGTTAAACTCCTGTGTCGGCAGGCCTGCAGACGGACAGGTCGCAGGTTTGAATCTGGGGAGAGTGCAGATGAGTGCCCTCTATCAGCTCCAGCTCCTCATGCGGGGACATGAGAGAAGGCTCCCACAAGGATGATTTTAAAAAAAACCATCAAAACATCTGGGCGTCCCCTGGGCAATGCCCTTGCAGATGGCCAATTCTCTCACACCAGAAGTGACTTGCAGTTTCCCAAGTTGCTCCTGACATGACAAAAAAAAAAAACCCGATAAAGACCAAACTTGGCACACAAAGCCCCCATTATCCACTCTACATCCTGGTGCAGTCTGGAGGAAGATGGACCACAGATGATGGGACTTGAAGTACCTTCACTCACTTCCTGAGACCACTGCTACCCTCATCCAATGACTGATCAAGACCAAACTTCACACAGAGCTTCCACGACCCACTCTACATCCTGTTGTGGTTTGAAGGAGGATGGAATATGGATGTTGGGACTTGCACTACCTTCACACACTTCCTGAGACCACTGTGATCCTCACCAATGATGGATCAAGATCGACCTTGGCACACACAGCCCCATTGACCCACTACATCCTGGTGCAGTTTGGAGGAGGATGGATCATGGACTATGGCACTTGCATATGGGAGTTTTAGTTCACCTGCACCCACTGAACCAAGCTGACATTGGATCTAGGCTAAACTTGGGAGCACAGGCAAACAATGCCTTTATCAAGTAACTCGAGCACTGCCGGGTTCCTGAGCTGATTTGTAATACAAGGGTTCCCTCTTGTGGCTATATTAAAGAACTGGGCTATGCTATATAAAGCCACAAGACGGCAGCCTTGTACTGAAATTGGTCCTTTTAATCAGCACAGAGCTAAGATGATGACCTGCTATATGTAACCACAAGAAGGCACCCTCGTGCAGAAATTGGGCCTTGCATTTCGTGGCAGAATGGGAAATGGCATAAAGACCCAGGAAGGAGGCCCATTCAGCCCCACTTTCACCATTGGGAAGATTGATAGTATGTTGAGAGGAAGCCCAGCCAAACTAAGTGTGAAAGGGACGACCAAAGGCCATCTGGAGCAGCCCGTTGTCAACTGAAAACCCCAGAGGGCAAACCCATTGGCAGAGAATTGGGAGAAAACCCCAGGTGCCATGTAGTCCAACCCGCCTCTGTTGCAAAGGGGAGTTTTGCCTCTCAAGAAGGCGCCTTAATGCTAGTTTCTTGCAGATGATGTCAAACACAAGGGAATATAGTGAAACAGTGTCTGCATCGAATCCAGGGGTGATTTCAGTGTCCAACTTCATTGCAAAGCGTCTTTGGTGAGATTAGGATGAGAGAAGGATATCCTGTCGCCTGGCGTTCATTTCCTAGCAGCAARTTGTCTTTTTTAATTGTTTCTTTCACACCAAAATATCGACCAACCCACTAAAGTAATGATGATGGTGCTTTGAAGATTCCCCCCCCCCCCCAAGATTTCTTCTACATTCCTACGCAGAATCAAGACATGTTTATCGATTTTGTATGGCTTGGAATGGGAAAAGAATACGGAGAAGAGTGACGTCCYGGGATGATATGGAATGATAATTTTTGATGATCCGTTCTGCAGATGATGGGTGGGAATGGCAGTGCAGCCGCCCTTCTGGCCCTGAGGCCAGGAAAAAGGCAAGAGGGTATTTCAAAGACAGGCATTCTATCTATAATTCAGACCCCATTCTCCTGACTTGAGAGTCCTGTATCACAACTCCCTTTAGCTCTAATGATCTGGTTGTGATCTCCAGGTTGTGACAGCCAGCTTTCGTATGATATTATTTCTACCACCCACTTTTTGCTTGATAGTCAAGCAGTGCTTCTTGTAAATCAAGAGCACGGTCCAAAGTGACTCCCAGGTATGTTGGTGTGCTGCAATGCTCCAGTGGGATTCTTTCCAAGGTCATCCTCAGAGCTCAAAATGCTTATCTGTTCTTAAGGTGAAAAGCACACGTCTGTGTTTTAGATGGATTAGGAATCAGCTGCTTTTCCCTGTAATAGGCAATAAGAGCACCTAAAGCTTCAGAGCTTCTGTTCAACCATTTCAAAGCTGCCTTCTTCAGCGGTGATGGCACAATCGTCAGCATAGATTAAACTCTCCGTCCCTTCTGGCAGTGGCTGATAATTTGTGTAAATGCTAAATATTGACGGAGCAAGCCTTTTTAGTGAACAAAGTCCCTCTCTTCTCCATCCTTAGAATTGGGAGAACTACATCCGATCCTGGAACCTCCTTCCGAATGGCCGCAGCCTGATCGTGGGAGTGGCGGCTTGTTGTATCATCTATATAAATAAAAATGTAAGGTTAGTTTGTGGGATTAACATGACTCAAAAACCACTGGACAAACTGTCACCGAATTTGGACACAATACACCTAGCAGGCCAACGAGTGACCATCACTCATAAAAATAATAAAAACACAGCAGATGGGATTTAAAAAGCCAAAAAAGCAAAATGATGCTACAGCGCATGCAAAGACACCCCCCCCCCCGACAAACAAAGCACACAATAGCATATCCACACTCTCTTCTAGACTATAGTTCCCATCATCCCATTGACCAGGTCCTTTTGGAGAGGAGGATTATCCAAAGGCGTTGCTTCCAAGCTGCAAGCTTTCTTCTCCTTGGATTTCTTTGAGAGCATCCCAATCCCTGCATATTTCCAATTTCCTATTCCTGGTCTGCAACTCCCAGCAATCCTCCAGATAGATAGAACTAGGTAGAGATAGGTAGGTTGGTAGATAGATAGGAGGACTGCTAGGAGTTGCAGTCAAAGAATAGGGAGGGAAGGAAGAAAGGGGAGAAAGGGGAAGGGAAAGAAAAGGGGGCGGAGGATGGAAGGGAAGGGGAAGAAAAGGAAGGAAGGAGAGAAAGAAAGAGAAAAGGAAAGGAAAGTGTGCGAGAAAGAAAGAGGAGAAAGAGGGAGGGAAGATTGACCACAGCAAGGCGTAGCGGGTACAGCGAGTATAATATAGATCCGCCAAAGATCTATTCACTCTTTGCAATCTGTTAAAAATGGCCACCTAGAGGTCGCCCAGTCGTCTCTCACTTGGTGAGATCTCGCGAGAGCTGGATTTAGATTATCTGTATATGTTCAGCTCTCGCGGGATTACATCAAGTAACCAGTTTTATCAAAGGAACCGGACTCGCTTAGGAAACCTCGCGAGAGGTATAAAACTCTTACGAAAATGCCTGCCTTTTCTGAAATCTCGCGAGAGGTGGATTAAAAATAATAATATAATCTTCAAATATAGTATATCGTTAGATATACCTTCAGATATAACATAATAATATATGAATAGGGAAAGGTTTTCTCCTGACATGAAGTCCAGCCGTGTCCAACTCGGGGGGTTGGTGCTCATCTCCATTTCTAAGCTGAAGAGCCGGCGTTGTCCATAGACACCTCCAAGGTCATGTGGCCGGCATGGCATGACTGCATGGAGCTCCGTTACCTTCTCCTCCAGAGCAGTACCTATTGATCTACTCATTTTTGAACTAGGTTCTTGTGGGTTTTTTCGGGCTATAGGGCCATGTTCTAGGGGCATTTCTCTTGACGTTTCGCCTCAGAGGATGCTTGCCATAGATGCAGGCGAAACGTCAGGAGAAATGCCTCTAGAACATGGCCCTATAGCCCGAAAAAACCCACAAGAACCTAGTGATTCCGGCCATGAAAGCCTTCGACAATACATTTTTGAACTGCTAGGTTGGCAGAAGCTGGGGCTGACAGCGGAAGCTCATGCCGCTCCCTGGATTCGAACCTGCGACCTTTCGGTCAACAAGCTCAGCGGGAGAGAGAGAGAGAGAGAGACTAGTTCAAATAGCTTCCTTTTCGGAAATCTCGCGGGAGTGAGCGCCGTCTACTCTCCTTGTTTTGCCTCTCCTAAGATGGCGTCCGCCTCAATTCTCGCTTTTCCTCTGACATCCCGCGAGATTTCCTTATCGAGATCTCCTCTTGTGTGCTTCTCTTAAATCGCGGCCGGCTCAATTCTCGCTGTATCCCTGACTTCCCGCGAGAGTTCCCGATCAAGGCCTACTCTTTTCTCGCCTCTCTTAAGAAGGCGGCGGGCGCAATTCTCGCTCTGTTGCTGATTTCTCGCGAGGGTTCTTTTTCTCTCTCTCCTCGTTCGTTCCGCGCCTGCGTGAAGGCAAATCTAGCCGGGTTGCCGCCATGAGCTCCACGCTCGCTAAGATCGCCGAGATCGAGGCCGAGGTCAGGCAAATCGAGATCGAGAGAGATCTCTTCCGTTTCTCCAGAAGCGCTTCAGGCAGGCCGTGATTGGGGAGGGGCGTAAGGGCGCTTCCGCAGTGACGTCACGGAGGGGGGAGGGGCCTGTCAATGTTGCCTTTGTTTCTATTTGAATGTGTGCGTCTATAACTGTATATATACATAGAGATAACATTGATATATAATTATGCCTAAAGGGATATTTTATCATATCTAAATATATATATCTGATTATATCTGAGGGTATATTATATTATACTATAAGGCAGTGGTTCTCAACTCAGCAGACTGAAAGCCAAAACCAAGGTTACAACATCTGTTATAGAACTCCAGTATGCTGATGACAATGTTGTCTGTGCGCATTCAGAAGAAGGCCTACAAGCCACTCTAAATACCTTCGCAGAAGCATACGAGAAGCTCAGCCTGTCATTGAACGTCGAGAAAACCAAAGTGCTCTTCCAGCAGTCACCAGCCAATCCCTCTCCAATGCCAGAGATACAACTTTATGGTGTAACATTAGAAGATGTTGACCATTTCCACTCCCTTGGCAGTCACCTCTCCACCAAATCAACATAGACACCGAAAGACAACACCGCCTGAGCTCTGCGAGTGCAGCATTTTTCCAAATGAAACAGAGAGTAGGTTCTTGTAGGTTTTTTCGGGCTATAGGGCCATGTTCTAGAGGCATTTCTCCTGACGTTTCGCCTGCATCTATGGCAAGCATCCTCAGAGGTAGTGAGGTCTGTTGGAAATAGGAAAATGGGTTTTTACATCTGTGGAATGACTGGGGTGGGGCAAAGAGCTCTCTGCTGAAGCTAGGTGTGAATGTTTCTGCCATACATCAAGGGAACCACTGACCGCATAGGGAAGCTGATGAGGAAACATAACATACAAACAATCTACAAACCCACCAAGAAAATCCAACAAATGCTACGTTCAGCAAAGGACAAGAGGGATCCTCTCACCTCTGCAGGAGTCTACTGTATACCATGCAGCTGTGGACAAGTCTACATAGGGACCACCAAACGCAGCGCCCAAACACGAATCAAGGAACATGAAAGGCACTGCAGACTACTTCAACCAGAGAAGTCAGCCATAGCAGAGCCCCTGATGAACCAGCCTGGACACAGCATATTATTTGAGAACACAGAAATGCTGGACCACTCCAACAACCACCATGTCAGGCTACACAGAGAAGCCATTGAAATCCACAAGCATGTGGACAATTTCAACAGAAAGGAGAAACCATGAAAATGAACAAAATCTGGCTACCAGTATTAAAAAACTCTAAAATTACAACAGCAAAACAGCAGAGAGGAAACAACCAGGCACATCTTAACACCTCTCAACAGAACATTTTCCCAGGCTCAGCCAAGCCTTCAAATTCTAATGAAGGTGGTCAGCTGAAACATTCACACCTAGCTTCAGCAGAGAGACTCTTTGCCCCACCCCAGTCATTCCACAGATATATAAACCCATTTTCCTATTTCCAACAGACCTCACTACCTCTGAGGATGCTTGCCATAGATGCAGGCGAAACGTCAGGAGAAATGCCTCTAGAACATGGCCCTATAGCCCGAAAAAACCTACAAGAACCTAAGTGATTCCAGCCATGAAAGCCTTCGACAATACATTGAAACAGAGAGTGTTTGAGGACTGGGACATCCGTAGGGATACCAAGTGCTTGTCTATAAAGCTGTTGTCCTCCCAACCCTGCTATACGTTTGCGAGACGTGGACTGTCTACAGATGTCACATGCGACTCCTGGAACGATTCCATCAGCACTGCCTCTAGAAAATCCTACAAATCTCTTGGGAAGACAAGCAGACAAATGTCAGCGTGCTGGAAGAAGCACTGAAGCGATGGTCCTCTGCCATCAACTCCGCTGGACTGGCCACGTTGTCCGGATGCCCGACCACCATCTCCCAAAGCAGTTGCTCTACTCCGAACTCAAGAACGGAAAACGGAATGTTTATGGGCAGGAAAAGAGATTCAAAGATGGGCTCAAAGCCAACCTTAAAAACTCTGGCATAGACACTGAGAACTGGGAAGCCCTGGCCCTTGATGGCTCCAGCTGGAGGTCAGCTGTGACCAGCAGTGCTGCAGTATTTGAAGAGCCATTAAAGAGGGCAAAAGAAACGTGCCAAAAAGAAGGCGCGTCAAGCCAACCCCAACCAGGACTGCCTTCCACCTGGAAACCAATACCCTCACTATGGGAGAAGATGCAGATCAAGAATAGGGCTCCACAGTCACCTACAGACCCACACTGGAGGATTATCCTACTCGGACAACGAGATATCGCCTAAGTAAGTAAGTAAGGTTCTCAACCTGTGTGTCCCCAGATGTTTTGGTCATCAACTCCCAAGAAATCCTAACAGCTGGTTAACTGGCTGGGATTTCTGAGGGTAGTAGGCCAAAACACCTGAGGACCCACAGGTTGAGAACCTTACTTAGGCGTTCCCTCGTAGCTTGAGGATGATGGTCCAGATGTGGTGTCATGAAATGAAATGCAACAATACAGAATGGGGGACGCGTGGCTCGAGAGCAGTACGTGTGAAAAAGATCTTAGTGTCCTTTGGACAAGTTAAACATGAGCCAACAATGTGATGCGGTGGCAAAAAAAGCCAGTGGGATTTTGGCCTGCATCAAGAGGAGTTTAGTGTCTAGATCCAGGGGAAGTCATGCTACCCCTCTATTCTGCCTTGGTTAGACCACACCTGGAATATTGTGTCCAATTCTGGGCACCACAATTGAAGAGAGTTATTGACAAGCTGGAATGTGTCCAGAGGAGGGCCATTAAAATGATCAAGGGTCTAGAGAACAAGCCCTATGAGGAGCGGCTTAAAAAGCTAGGCATGTTTAGCCTGAAGAAGAGAATGCTGAGAGGAAGCATTTTAAACCATGTATAAATACGTGAGAGGAAATCACAGGGAGGAGGGAGCAAGCTTGTTTTCTGCTTCCCTGGAGACTAGGACGCAATGGAACAATGTCTTCAGACTACAAGAAAGGAGATTTCATCTGAACATTAGGAAGAACTTCCTGACTGTGAGAGCCGTTCAGCAGTGGAACTCTCTGCCCTAGAGTGTGGTGGAGGCTCCTTCTTTGAAAGCTTTTAAACAGAGGCTGGATGGCCATCTGTCAGGGGCGCTTTGAATTTGATTTTCCTGCTTCTTGGCAGTGGGTTGGACTGGATGGCCATGAGGTCTCTTTCAATTCTATGATTCTTGGTGGTGGGTCCGTAAGTGACTGTGGAGCCCTATTCTTGATCTGCATCTTCTCCCGCAGTGAGGACATCTGTTTCCAGATGGAAAATGGTCCTGGTCCTGGTTGGCTTGACGCGCCTTCCTCTTGGCACGTTTTGCCTTCCATTCGTGCCTCTTCGAATTCCGCAGCACTGCTGGTCACAGCTGACCTCCAGTTATAACACTCAAGGAGCTTCCCAGTTCTCGGTGTCTATGCCACAGTGTTTAAGGTTGGCTTTAAGCCCATCTTTAAATCTCTTTTCCTGTCCTCCAACATTATGTTTCCGGTTCTTGAGTCGGGAGTAGAGTAACTGCTTTGAGAGAAAATGGTGATCTTTGGGCATCCGGACAATGTGGCCGGTCTAGCAGAGTTGATGGCAGAGGAGCATTGCTTCAATTCTGGTGGTCTCTGCTTCTTCCAGCACGCTAACATTTGTCCGCTTGTCTTCCCAAGAGATTTGCAGGATTTTTCGGAGGCAACGCTGATGGAACCGTTCCAGGAGTTGAATGTGTAGACAGTCCACGTTTCGCAGGCATATAGCAGGGTTGGGAGGACAATAGCTTTATAAACAAGCACCTTGATATGTCTATGGATGTCCCGGTCCTCAAACACTTCCTTCGGAAGGATGCTGCACTTGCAGAGCTCAGGCGGTGTTGTATTTCAGTGCCAATGTTGACCTTTGTGGAGAGGTGGCTGCCAAGGGAGTGGAAATGGTCAACGTTTTTTAATGTTACACCATTAAGCTGTATTTCTGGCATTGCAGACAGATTGCCTGGTGTCTGCTGGAAGAGCAGTTTGGTTTTCTCGATATTCAAAGAGAGGCCAAGCTTCTTGTATGCTTCTGCAAAGGTGTTAAGAGTGGCTTGTAGGTCTTTTTCTGAATGAGCACAGACTATGTTACCATCGGCATATTGGAGTTCTATAACAGAAGTTGTGACCTTAGTTTTGGCTTTCAATCTGCTGAGGCTCATCTCCATTTCTAATCCAAAGTGCCAGCGTTGTCAGTAGATGCCTCCAAGATAATGTGATTGTCCGGAGCACTGTTACCTTCCTGCAGAAGTGGCATCTGTTGATCTCTTCACACTTGCATGTTTTCAAACTGCTAGGTTGGCAGAAGCTGGGGCTAACAGCAAGAGCTCACCCCTCTTCCCGGATTTGAATCGCTAACCTTTTAGTCAGCAAGTTCAGCAGCTCAGCGGTGAAGTGGACTACCCTGCCATTTAAAGATTATCTGCTTTGAACTGGATTATATGGCAATGTGGACTCATATAATCCAGTTCAAATCTGGATTATCTGTTTTGATACTCAAGTTTATATGCCTGGCTTCTGTCTACAAAAGCTTATGCTGCAAATGTCTTCTTCCTTCTTTACCATTTTCTGTCGTGCATTTGGCCTGCCCAGTGTGTTTTATTTTCCATTATGTTATTTTGTACTGTTTATTTCACTTGATTGGTTTATTTATTTTATTGTGATGTTATATTGTTGTTTATATTTTGTGTTGCTGTAATGTTTTGCTAGGCTTGGCCTCATGTAAGCCACTCCGAGTCCCCTTTGGGAAGATGGTGGTGGGGTATAAATAAAGTGTATTATTATTATTATTATTATTATTATTATTATTAACCCCGTGCGCTACTGGGAGATCCCATATTAAACTATATTGTTATTGTTATTATTATTATATTTTTATAATATGTTTTTCTAGTATGTTGTTATTATTTATTATATTATTATCCTGTATTATCCAATTCAAGGTGCTGGCATTGGCCTATAAAGCCCTAAACGGTTCCGGCCCAAGATACCTAACTGACCGCATCTCGGCCTATGAGCCCACGAGGACTTTGAGATCTTCCGGGGAGGCCCTGCTCTCAATCCCGCCTGCGTCACAGGCACGGCTGGCGGGGACGAGAGATAGGGCCTTCTCGGTGGTGGCTCCTCGGCTGTGGAACACCCTCCCAGTGGACATCAGGCTAGCTCCCACCCTATTGATATTCCGCAGGAAGTTAAAGACCTGGCTGTTTAGGAAGGCATTTGATCAAGAAGTGCAATAACTGGCAATTGACCATAGGAATGGAACAACGGAATTGATATCGGATTGTGGGTTTGACGATGAGACGACTCGGAATGGCTTTTGTAATTGTTGATGTTTTGATGAGATGTTTTTCTGATAATGATGAATTGTGGATTATTTTACACTGTGGATTGTAATTTGCACTTGTTTTCTATGTTGTACACCGCAATGGGTCGCCCTTGGGCTGAGAATTGCGGTATATAAACGCAGTAAATAAATAAATATGTTATTCTTCCTTCTGATTAGATGGCCCGAACGCAGAAGAACAAAGCCACGGCGCATCATCTCGGCCTCCTGAAGGCCCGCCTGGCCAAGCTGCGCCGGGAGCTCATCACCCCAAAAGGGGGCGGAGGCGGCGGCCCCGGGGAAGGTGAGACATACCCCGCCCCACTTTTGCATACTTAGCTCCTTCCAGGGACAGCCCGCTCCCTCAGCCTCCCCTGTTCCTTGCATGGAGCCAGGCCCATTCCCCCCTTTGGCATGGGACGAACCTCCCTCCCGTCCCCGCATGGTATCTCCCTCTGCCAGTGTAGATAACAGAGCCAGACCCCGCCCCACTCAGGGAAGTCGCTTCTCTCATTTGAATTCCCCTCCAAGGAAGGCCCCTCATCTCAATAAGCGAGCCAGGCCCCACCCCTCATTGGTATGTATTGAAGCCCCTCCCCTTCCTTGCATAAGCCCCTCCCCTCATTTACATGCACTGAAACCCCTTCCAGTCTAGATAGTACAGCTAGGCCCCACTCCTCATTTACATGCAGCAAAGCCCCTACCCTCCCAGGGAGGCCCCACCCCCTCATCCTCTTCCCTGCATGAAGGCAGACCCCGTCCCTAATGTGCATTCACTGTAGCCCTTCCCCTGATTGGCATGGCATGAAGCCCCTCCCCCTCTGGCTCTCCTATTCCTTGCTTGGAGCCAGGCCCCTCCCCTCATTGGCCTGCAGCAAAGCCACTCCCCTCCCAACGAGGCCACTCCCCTCGCAGTCTAAATGATAGAGCCTGGCCACTCCCCTCCCCAATCTAGGTAACAGAGCTAGGCCCTGCCCCTGATTGGCACGCACTGAAGCCCCTCCCAAGGAGGCCCCTCCCCTCATTTGCATGGAGCGAAACTACTCCCAGGAAGGTTCCACCCTCTAAGCCTCCTCTACTTTACATGCAGCTAGGCCCCGCCCCTCATTGGCATGCAGCAAAGGCCCTCCCTTCCCAAAGAGGCCCCTACCAGCCTAGGTAACAGACCCAACCCCCTTTTCATTTGCATACTTGACCCCTCCCCACGATGCCCCCACGGAGCCTCCCCTCTGATGTTCTACCCTTTTGCCAGGTTTCGATGTGGCCAAAACGGGGGACGCGCGCATTGGCTTTGTGGGCTTCCCCTCGGTGGGCAAGTCCACCCTGCTGAGCAACCTGGCCGGGGTCTACTCCGAGGTGGCCGCCTACGAGTTCACCACACTCACCACCGTTCCCGGCGTCATCCGCTACAAGGGTGCCAAGATTCAGGTCAGGCACAGAGGGGGGAGGGGCCAAATGGAGGAGGGGAGGGGCCAAATGGAGGGGAAGGGGCCACAAGGAAGAGGGAGAAGTCAGAATGTAGAGGGAACCAGAAGGGAAAGGAAGGAGTCAGAAGGTAGAGGGGAGGAGCCACATGAAAAACGGAGGGGCTATATATAACATTTATTTGAAACATTTATATTTTAAACATTTATATTCCGCCTTTCTCACCCCAAAGGGGACTCAGGGCAGAGCACAACATATATCCGGCAAGCATTCCATGCCGGGACATAAATAGTTATAAATATTTATATATGTAACATAGTGATAACATATTTTAATATAATATTTCTGATATAATAATAATAATAATAATAATAATAATAATAATAATAACACTTTATTTGTACCCCGCTACCATCTCCCCAAGGGACTTGGTGCAGCTTACATGAGGCCAAGCCCGCAATACATCAATAAACAGAACATCAATAAAATAAAATAATACAATATTATATATGATAGAATATTATATTTGTAATATAATGGAGCGGGAGGGATTGGGCAGGAGCAAGAAGGGAAACGGAGGGGTCGGAACAGGAGTGAGTGAGAAAGGAAAGGGGAGGGACCAGAAGGGAAGGGGCCAATCGTGGGGGTGGGCAGTTTCTTCAACGGGGTTCTGCCTCCTTTCACAGCTGCTGGACCTCCCGGGGATCATCGAAGGGGCTAAGGACGGGAAGGGCCGAGGCCGGCAGGTCATTGCAGGTGGGCATGGTCTCCCAGGGCTCCCTCTCTCCACCCAGTTTGATTTTTCCTGACAGCCTCCCTCCCGCCTCACCATCCTTTCCCCACCCCAGTGGCCCGGACCTGCAACCTGATCCTGATTGTCCTGGACGTCCTGAAGCCGCTGGGCCACAAGCGCATCATTGAGACTGAGCTGGAGGGCTTCGGCATCCGCCTCAACAGCCGGCCCCCCAACATCGGCTTCAAGAAGAAGGACAAGGGCGGCATCAACCTTACCGCCACGGTAGGCACGACATGACATGGCCCCGCCACCTCAGCCCCCCTCCTTGGCATGTAGAGCCAGGCCCCTCCCCTCTTTGGCATGAAGGGAAGCCCTGCCCCAATTCCTGTTTAGATAATAGACCCAAATCCCCTCAGCCCCTCCCCTTTGGCATGTAGAGAAGCCTCTTTCTGTGTGTTCCTCCCCCTTGCGTTATCGAGCCTGCCCCACCCCTCATTTGCATGGAGCAAGCCCCACCCCCAAGAAGGGCCCTCCCCTTAGTCTCCTCTATTCCTTGCATGGAGCCAGGTCCCTACCCGGGTGGCCCCGCCCCCCTCCCAGCCTAGACAGTAGACCTAGGACCAGCCCCTCATTAACATGGAACAAAGCCCCTCCCCTCCTAGAGGTGACCCAGTCCCCGAGCCTGCTCTATTCCCCTCATTGGCATGCAGCAAAGCCCCTTTCCTCCCACTGAGGCCCCTCTCAATCTAGACAATAGGGGCAGGCCCCACCCCTCATTGGCATAGAGCTAAGCCCCTCTCCTTAGCCCCTTCTTCCTTGCATGGAGTGGGCCTCCGCCCCTTATTTGCATACTTAACCCTTTCCAATAAGGCCCCCCTCCTTGAATAAAGGAGACAGGCCCCTCCCAGTCTAGATAATAGACCCAGCCCCTCACCTGCATGCTTGCGCTCTCCCCTCACAGCCTGGACAATGGAGCAAGGCCCCGCCCCTCATTTGCATGCAGTAATGCGCCTCCCAGCCTAATAGATGGAGCCAGGCTCCGCCACTCAATGGCATGGAGCAAAGCCCCTCCCCTCCCAGGGAGGCCCCTCCCCTTAGCCTCCTCTTATTGCATGGTGCCAGGTCCCTGCCCCTTATTTGCATACTTAACCCCTTCTAATAAGGCCTCCTGCCTTGCGTGAGGGAGACAGGCCCCTCTCCTCACCTGCATGCTTGGCCCCTCCCCTCCCAATGACGCCCCTCCCCTCCCAGCCTAGACAGCAGATCAATCCCCCACTGCTCATTTGCATGCAGTAAAGCCCCTCCCCTCCTAGCCTAGTAAATGGAGCCAAGCTCTGCCACTCATTAGCATAGAACGAAGCCCCTCCCATGGAGGCTCCTCCTCTCAGCCTCCTCTTCCTTGCATGGAGCCTGGTCCCACATCCCTCATTTGCATACTTAGCCCCTTCCAATGAGGCCCCGCCTCCTCTGCCACCCCTTCATTTTGTGAAGGAGCCAGACCCCTTTCAGTCTAGATCAGGGGTCCTCAAACTAAGGCCCGGGGGCCGAATTCGGCCCTCCAAGGTCATTTACCCGGCCCTTGCTTAGGATCAACCTAAGTCTGTTACAACTTGAAAGCACACAACAACAACAATCCTATCTCATCAGCCAAAAGCAGGCCCACACTTCCCATTGTAATACTAATAAATTTATATTTGTTAAAATTGTTATTCATTTTAATTATGGTATTGTTTATAAGTGGTTTTTGCACTACAAATAAGATGTGGGCAGTGTACATAGGAATTCATTCATTTTTTTTTCCAAATTATAATCCAGCCCTCCAACATTTTTTGAGACTGTGACCTGGCCCTCTGTTTAAAAAGTTTGAGGACCCCTGGTCTAGATCACAGACTCAGGCTCTCCATTCATTTGTATGCTTTCTCCTTCCCTTCCCAATGAGACACCTCCTCCCAGCTTAGTCAATGGAGGCAGGCCCCGCCCCTCGTTTTTATTGGCCCCTCCCTCCCCCCTTAGTGCCCCCAGAGCGAGCTGGACACAGAGACGGTGAAGAGCATCCTGGCGGAGTACAAGATCCACAACGCGGACGTCACTCTCCGCAGCGATGTCACCGCTGACGACCTCATCGACGTGGTCGAGGGCAACCGGTACGTCAGCCATGTCAGTATGATATTACATGCGCAATATATATTAAATCATGGTATTCATTATATTTGATATCATATGAAATAAATATTATGGCATTTTTTGTTGCATTATATAGTATATTTCATATCACATGAAGTATATATAATCTTTTGTATATATACTTGGGGAGCCGACGATGCCTGTGTTATTTGAGAAAGGCATTGTTTTTGGA